>JAAAKL020006063.1:0-18462 GCA_010016065.2 Carybdea cf. marsupialis auct. non (Linnaeus, 1758)
AATGTTAGAACAAACCACTTTGCAGGACTACATTTTTATCTCCTGCTGGTTTTTAAACAAAGCTCTTATACTGTGATTTGTGATTATTAAAACATAATAGATGTAGTGTTTTAGCACCACCCACATATTGGATTTGCATTGTAATAGATACACAACAAGTTTGGAATTACAATGTAGGGGTCCTCAACAAATCTGATAAGACTTACACTCAACATTGTCAGTAAACCTATCACTATGATGAATAAAATTGTAGTTTTTTCCTTTTTAAAAGCACATCTACCTTGTTTATTGACATCTAGCAATTTATCTATCCTCAAGTGACTTGGTTTTGTGAAAGATACTAATAGGGGGGCAGCAGTATATAGTTTTTAGCAATGGTTTTAGGTCTGTTTGTTTATGATGTATATATATTGTATAGTTGCATATAAACTAAAGGCTACATGTTATATTTATACCTATAGATTATATATATTTTGTAAGCATAAAACATATACACAACTTAAATGCCAAGAGGTTATTGATAAGCTTTCAGTTATATTAAAACTTTCTTGAGTCACAGTGTATCAGTAAATGCCTTATTTTCATGTGTGTTCAACTAAAGTGATGGATTTTATAATGTAATGAAAATAATGTTCTTTGTGCAATGTAATTTAATATCCACTTACTACTACATATGCATGTACTTCTTAGGTCGAGACTGCTGTCAAGTTCTTACAAAACCCAAAAGTAGCAGGGTCGCCACTCTCAAGACAAATAGCATTTTTGAAACAAAAAGGCCTGACAGATGCAGAAATTAAAGTTGCTGTGGACACATCCTGTGTAAAAGAACAACAGGTAGGATTTTTCTAAATTTTTTTACGGGCTTATGTTATTATACTTTGTAATGTATAATATGATTCAGGAGACTTATTAGCAAAGCTTTTATTCAAAATACCGTAATTGTATACACAAAGTAAAGTTAATTCCTACATACATTTTTAGAGTATTCATGCATATTGGAGATAGCCCATTAGTTAGGGTCCTCTTGGCATTTGGGTGGGTTGCACAAGGAACAATAAGAGCTAAAATCAGTCTCACCTCAAGCCAGGTTTATTCAACATGATATAACTTGTACATTGCCAGTGTTACCGCATGTGATACGTTTTGAAAACAATATGAAGTACACTGTTCTTGTTGTTAAGAACAGCAAAAATGAGATAACAGATTTTGTGGTTTCAAGTGGAGTGTTGTCACATATTTTGTCACAGTTCACTTGCTAGCACCTTGACTGACTTTGAGACTTCAATTTTGCCACATGTGTTAGTGTAAATTTATTGCTGATATTTGTAGTAAATGAAGTAGGAATGTTAGTTTCCCTTCATCTACCTTAAGATTCTCTTGCCAACATTTTGACATCTTTCATAACACATCCAGACCTGTAGAAGTTATGAAATGGACAAGAGAGAAAACAGCCCTTGCTGGACTTTTTATTGGACTTGTAATGATTTCCCCAATTTTTTCTACACTGAATGTGTTATGATACATGTTCTTAATAATGTTGACAGTGTTTCATGTCAATACACATCCTTCGGTCTCCCTGTATTGCAGGACAGCCAAGGTGTCTTTTTGCAGCTGACATATCAATGTAGAAACAAGGCTTGAACCAAGAGCTATCTTATACTTAAGGGAACACATATGACACTTATCATAAAAAGTGTGTTCAGTATAACTTCAATTTAATGGTCAATAGTAGCAAAGCATACTCGTATTATATCAAGGGTTTGTCATTACAAATTTTATAGGTTAGCACCTGTAGACTGCCTAAAATCATTTTCTTCTTTTCTTTGACCAATTTATTGATTGATGGATGGATTAATTCATTGATTCATTGATGGACGGTTGGATGGGTGGATGGATGATCTATCTATAAGCTGTGTAGTAGAGTTGTCTTTTGTTTCCTTCTTAGGGTGTGCTGTCAGTTCAAAGACAAAATGAAGGGTAGGTACATATTTTAAGGAACCAAACCAATCATAGACAGTGTGTTATAAGAGTGCAGGTACTTTTATTGATCTGTTCCTGTAATTAGTCTTGAGAAATTATTCATTGCAACAGTTTGTAAACAATTTATCTTAGTCTTGATAGTTATTTAATCATTGTCATTAACTATGTACACCATTGTACTTAGATCCACTGTGGAGTAGTGGTTAAGTTCATTGCCTTCTGTTCAAGAGGGTCTGGGTCCAAATCCAGGAAGGGCCTTTGGTGACACCAGGAGGGGCATCTGGTCTTAAAATGCTCTATACTCCAAACAAGTCTCATGTACATGGGCACTGCCTTAGCCCCTGCAAAGGGGAGTGCACACCGTCAAAACTGCGTGCTGTACTTATTGCATGTATACAGTATTTAGATAGGGGGGAATGAATAATAAATCCACTGGCTTCTTGTTGTTGTTTTGCCTTATCCATTACTGAACGTTGGTTATTGTGGTGTTCCATGTCTGACAATCTCTTGCCCCATGAATCACTGCTCTTACACTCTTGCTGAGCTGTTCAGCTAGGTTCTTGAGGAGAATGTGCCTTTGGTATCCCCTGCTTTTGTTGCTCTCCAGATTGTCTTTGTAAAGTATGTGGCCAACGAATTAACGTTGTTGCAACAGGATTTGATGGAGTAGAGCTTGAATTTACTGGCATTTTCGCTTATTAAATATTGGCTTTGGTGGCATTTGATCATTTTAGATGCATCTTGCACTCCTGTTTTACAGGACTTTCTATGTACCATTCATATTCACTTCATGTTGTTTGTAGTAATCACATGGAACATCTGCATATGTCAGATGGTGGAAAAATGCTAAGATGTGGTCAGGATTTAGTAGATGATCATAGAGGGAGAGAACTTATAGAGGTTTTTATCTTGTTGGTGATATGTTTTCTGTTTCTATAAAATATCTCCAAAATGGGAAATTTTGAAAATTTACAAGGACACCTTGCTCAACAACCTGCATTGCTTCCTTTCTGTCCTTTCAATTTGTCAATCTATATCATACTGATTGCTATGGACTGTTCTTTTTATGATGTACTCTTCAGAAAATTAGACCCAAATATTTTGGCTGAGTTTCCACATGGCGTCTATATCAAGATGACAAGTAAACATTAAATAAGGCAAAACTAGAGAGTGCATTCCTTGTTGTTATTGAGAGGTAGAGGAGATTGATGACCAAGGATTTCTTGGTGGTGTCAATTGCTATCTTATGAGTTTGCGCTGTCATCTTTTGATAGTAAGAAGTGGATCTGAAGTAAATCATCTCATTTTAAAGGAACTCATTTTAGAACTAATGCAAATAGATTAGGAATGTTCAGAGTCCATGTATTCCACATACCTTAATTTGATAGAGCATGAAAATGTTGGATTTCATTTGTTTTGCAGGATGGGACATGTGCCTGGCATCAGTCCACTACCTACAGGTAAGAGAAGCCTTGACTTTGAATTACAGTAACTAACAGATAATTTAATAATAATTGTGTGTTGTGTTGCACTTCTTATGGAGAGCATACAATAGGGCATGTGCTGCATGCCAATCTGTGAGGGCCATAGGACAGCAAAAATATTGTCGACCTAGAGGTTGATTTAGGTCACCAAAGCCACTCTCCCTCTATTGATTTGTGCGCATTTATTCCATCTCTAAATTATGCGCTGCTGATGCTATGGGTTTTCAACACCACAAAACAAAGCAGGGCAGACAAGACAGCCACATTTCGTGCAGAAAATTTAAGTGATTGTCAATTAAAAGCTGTCACCCTTGAAGGTTGGCAATAATGAGAGCCAATGTGCGGCCGGTGTGTGGTTGGCATGAAATTGCTGTCTTTGGGATGCCCCAGCTCAGCTTCTAGGCCGACAATGCCCAATGCTGACCTAATTACGAGGGCTGGGGTGGAATTTACTCATTTTTGACTTTCCCAGAAGGAATTTCTAATGAGGGCTGACTTAGCAGAAACTTAATACCTCCTTCATTGCAGGAACAAACAGAATTACTAGTGCCACAACAGCTAAATGATGCTCACAGTCACTTCCAATTCATAAATATTGTTTATAATTATACATTATTGGGAGGGAACATGATTTTAAGATTGAGAGAGTTTGTGTTTGTTTAATACTTGGCGAGTAAACAGGTTTACCTCCATTAATAACAGCGTGTGCGTGTTATAAAAGTTGCAAATTGAAATATGCTAACTGATTAAGCTGAGGTGCTGGGTAGGTGGAAAGATTATTTGAAGACTTGATGAATGCGGAAAATGTGAGAGAGGAGTCGAGGCAAAGGCTTGGTTGGCTTCCTGTATTACGTCACCATCAGTTGCCCCCAAGGAAAATAGAATTAAACCAGATGATATTCCGTAATTGTTTGATTGGATAGTTTCCTTTATTTAAACTACTGTTAACCCTCTTCCTAGCACCTCAAGAGAACCAAAGAAGCTGGCGCGATGTAGTGGGTATTGCTGTTGTTGGCGCAGGGTTTGCATATGGCCTTGGATGTTTGCTTAAGGTATGTCAATTCTCTGTGTTGTCTTGTTTAAGTTAGTCGAAAACTAGTCTTAAGTGAAGTAGGTTGTAGCCAACATTATGAAATGTGATCCACGTTGAGTAACTGTTTCTGTTTCTCAATGAGGACATACATTTACGGTCACGTTATAGATGTTCGAGTGTTGAAATATTTATTTTCGATAATGTTCTGGACTGCGTAAATATTCTGCCAAACACAAGAAGTAGTAAAAGAAATAAATAAACATACAATTGTAGAGATTTGCTTTTATTTTACTCCATAAGCTGGCGTATCTCCTGCAAATATGCCGGAGGTTTTCAATATTTTACATTGAAGGTACGGTCTCTCCACTTTGAATGAGCTCGTGGCGTATTAAGAGAGATGTTACACATATTTTGTGTATCGTTTTATATATTGATAGATAGTCACTTGTCATTATTTTGTCGTGATCATTTGCATAAGCAACCAATTCATTATACAGAAACAAATAAGATAACATGGCGACTGGAGAAATAGAATATCTTATCATGGTGGGGAGCCTACTTATCTCAGATAGTTTAGCGGATGCCGAGAATGTGTGGGTATAGATTTCGGCCTGAGTGGTGAAGTTTTACGATTCTTTGTCAAAAATTGCATTCATAACACGTTAACGTCTCGATTAGTCTCAATGGTGATAACCATGGCCCTCTGTGTTGTTGGTTTGTTTTTGTCAATATTTTGGGTTGCAAAGTGCTTTCGTGTTCCTCCTTTGTCGATTTGCGATTGGCCTCACTCAATTTCTTATTGTTTTTTTCTGTCAGACTCAAGTGATACCGTACTTGTTTGGTAATCCAACTGAACAAAGCAGCGAAGAGCAACAGCAATTTAAATTAACACTCCAGGAATTAAGGGGAGGCTTTGGTGATGTCGGTAAGTCAGTGTGGAACAGTGTTATAGGAGTCAAGGAAAATTCAATGTCTAAAGCGCTTCATTAATGCTATGCATCTATTATTACTTCGAATTTACTTCAAAGGTGATTCGAATAGAAACAAGTTCGATAGGCGATTCGAACAATGTCTACGGAATGCGTTACTAATAATTTTAAATACAATAATAAATATGAGTGCACTTTATAGGCGAAAAGTGTTCGGTGCTTCCCTGGAAGCATGGCCGTGAATGTAATGTGATGTTTGTCTTGGTAATTAAAAATTTAAAAATGACGTCAACTCGGAGACTACAAAACTTGAAATTAGTGAATGAAGGAAAGGTTAACTGTGTGACAGTGCTTAGTGCTTAATAGTTTCCAGTGACTTTTACACTCGACAATTATTTCAATGAATGATAAAAGTGGGGATGGTATAAACAAATATAAGTTCTGAAAGTCACGTGTTACCTTCCTGGCATAGCGTATAGATATTTCTATTTTCTGCCTCTGGCTTTTCCCTTCTTTGATCGTTGCTGGAATAAGACATCTTTGTTGTGAAGATTGCCTAGCCCCTTTACAATGCCTTTTTTGCAACGATGCTAAAGTCGTTGTTGACCACTTGTAATAGATTCGGCCGATGTAACACATTAGTTACATCGTATAGACGCAAATGACGGAGTATTTTAAGCCCTTGTCAATAGAAGCAGAGCAACATATTTTTGGAAAAGGGACTGTTCATCCACAAGGAAGGCTAATCAGTATCGAACTTTGATTTGATTTTCCCGAACTTTAGGGAATTGTTTTAATGAATGATGGGCAGTCTATAAGATTGTGAAAATACGTGAGCAAATGGCCGATTCATTGAAAATAGTGCAGATAATCACAAATGGAACCTTGCTGTATCGGCCTTTAAACTGAGATTTAGCCAAGATAACCCTGTGGATGACAAAACAGAAAATGTATTTGTGGCTTCCTGTTTATAGCATCCTTATAGAGAAGGTGCCTTCGGTATGGTAGGTATATGTTACCATCACAAAGGTTCAATAGATATTAAATTTACCAATTGGGAAATTGATTTGCGACAAACCATCTACACCGAGAGTATTATTTCCGTGATAATAGTAAATAACGAAGGTGGCGTTTTGTGAGAAAGCTACATTTTTTCATTCAATTGCGTGTCCTTTAATTGGTAATGATTTTATACTTGGCACCAAACGAGCAATGAAATGCCATATTTGCTATTGATATTTAAAGTAAATCAACCATAAGGCTTATGATTTGATAAAATCTTTTCGCGAAACAACGGTATGCCATAGTCGGCCCTCTCATCTGAGCGAATTCTCGTGTGATCTTACAACGCCCCAGGAATAGTTTAATTCTTGCAATGCGCTTGGAAAATCAAAGTTTTTCAGTTTTATATAAAATGTTCTGTATGCTTTCAGTGTAAAAACCATCAACTTATATGTTATAACATTTAAAGCTGATCTAGAACTGTTTTTGATAAAGTCGTTCTCGGCCCCTTCCATTAACAGTTTCCTTCTCAACTTTTTAAAGGTCGTCAAATTTCTGTTTCCACCTATTTAGGCTAGCCCTATATATTGTGGTCGTTGTCTCACATGATGTTATGGATTGTGTTTTGATATCCAGTTACTGTGGATAAAAATATAAGTCCTTGGTTGCCATTTAAAACAGGTCTGGGTTAGTTTATTCAGATACAATATTGGACAGCACCATTTTTTGCACTAAATATTTTATAACATTGGATGTGGAAGGTTTGAGGCAACCTATGGCCTCGTTATAATCAAGATATCAAAGAGCTTTTAATTTTTAATTGACTTCTGCTTCATGTTTGAAGAGATACTAGCTGAAATGTCACCACCGGGGTTCTACCAAATGAGTTATGGTGATTCGGTGATAACATAGCTCACCATATTAACTCCTCGTACTCTGCCTGCGAACATCGCTTCTAGCTCTACGCAGTTTTGG
This sequence comes from Carybdea cf. marsupialis auct. non (Linnaeus, 1758), assembly GCA_010016065.2. Classification (NCBI taxonomy): domain Eukaryota; kingdom Metazoa; phylum Cnidaria; class Cubozoa; order Carybdeida; family Carybdeidae; genus Carybdea; species Carybdea cf. marsupialis auct. non (Linnaeus, 1758). The sequence goes on from JAAAKL020006063.1 coordinate 7,404, forward strand.
AGACCAGCCTCTCTGCGCCATGTGGCTACACTATGTAGGGACTTCCAGGCGACCCACCAAGCTGTATACAGCTCATTGATAGGAACAAGTTCAAATCTCTTCTCAATCACACTTTGTGAGACGACTACTTAATCCATCAAAGAAGCGATGAATTCACAATTACAACGATACGGAGGGAAAGGAGTGTTCAAAGTTGACCATAAAAAGAAAATGTCCACAATAAATATAAGTCATAAATCTGGGATATTTGACTTGCTCAAGCTCCGTCCTTCGGCTATGTCCCGGTTTGTGTCCGTTATTCCACCGTATTCCACCGTAGCATCTGTTTGGTGTGTATGTTTCTTTTCGCATTAACAGTATTTCTTTCCACTTATTTTATCAGCTTTGGAAATGCGCAATACATTTACAAATATTCAGGTACTGTTTCAAACATTTTTAGTCGTTCTTCGTCGTAATTTATTGTTCCACACTGGGTATGATCAGGTGGCATGTGGTAGTCGATAACTTTATTTTATATGAGCTCTTGCCACTGTAGAGCCCCATTTACAAACTCGAATGTCCGTCTCGACATCATGCAACTTTGATGTTTTGTGAATCTTTATGGCCGTTGGACACCTCTTTACTAAGTCGAGGAATGTGGAGCCTTGTAAAGTGAAATCTAGTAAGTTTTGAACTCTCTTGATCGAGTTCACTGTACGGCTCACCTATTGCCTATCGGATGATTTCTGCTTCTTGTATATTTTTAGTTGATTTCAGAGGCGTATTATGGATCCGACTAACGTAAATGCATCTTCAGCTGTTTAGCCTATGAATTGCATTTTCTTGGTATCGTAGAATGATCCCCTCTACTTCCTTGCACATTCGTAGCAATCACGTGATCTTTTAGCAGAACCGAGCAACATGTGAACCGCTGTGAATGTACATGTGAAGTGTAGAGTATGATCCCAATATAGAGACGAGAACTCTGGAAACATGAAAATCCTATCTGGATTGCAGGATGACCAATGTTGTTGACGTAATTAGTCGACACTACCGCGCAGATTCACAAGTAGCATTACAACCAGTACAGTGGTAGTTTTCTGTATTCCTCATCAACTTAATTGTATTCCCAACAGTACTAAAAAAAATTCCAAAAATTAAGTTTTAGTAATTAATTTTTTATAGAAACATCTCGACGAGCAACAACAGGCGATCGCTGGCTTGACAGGGGATATGCAGTCATTTAAAGTACGTTTGTCAACCTTATAATGTACCAATTACAAGATCAATAAAACGTTCTTATGTTACTAGTATTAGGTTATACAACAGACGCATATCAACAGAAGCGAATTTCTCGACAGAAGATTATAGACCCAGTGCATAATCTGATTACCAGCTTGGAGATTGTGTGTTTCAGTTTGACTTAGTTTAATTTGATATCACATCGTTGACTGCTATCATGGCTATATTTTGCCCTCCTCGAGGATCGGGGGGGAGGGGGGAGGGGGGAGGAATGAAATTATCGAGGACGGATATTTTGTTACATATTAGAGTATGGTATTAGATGGAACAGTGGAGATTAGTAGATGGAGTTGATGAAAATTAAATTTTTTTGACAGCAAGGACGAGAAAAGATCAGAGAATTGACAATTTCAGGTTGACTTTAACAATGTATGGTTCGAAAAGCTAAAGTCGATTTTCTGCCTATACTAGTTCAACGTATTGTCATGGTTCTTCAGTTCGAGACCTTATTTAGATGACGTCAGACAAAATGGTACCCTTGCTTCTGCAGTGATACAGCATTATCATATTAGTATTCTAGATTACAACTCAGGCTTCCTTACTGATAGATTAGCCTCACCATTATTATCTCTGTTACTATCAACTATTGGCATACAACATGTATTTACCTGCCCCCCTATTCGATTAAACTCGCACTATTTTTGTAGAAACGGGTTGATGCGATACCAGCAGATATTCCTAGTCTTACTGAATTAAAGAGTGAAGTGTCATCACTGAAGGGACTGATACTCGGAAGGTAGGTGGTCCTTTTGCACTTATTTATTATATTACCTAAAGGCAGGGTTACACGTAGAAAATTCATCCCAAAATTCCGTAGTTGCCGTACGGATTGTAGGGTCGATAATACGAATTGTGGTTGCTACAACTGAATCATACATGTTATCAAACTTCAAAATAGACACCCGTCTAGGCAGATAACATTTATTTCTGAACCAGTTAAGTTTGATCTCTTGAGAGATTAAAATGGGATCTGTAAGAGTGATTACCTGCCATATTAAAGACAACGAAAGTAAAGCTGACCGGAAACAACTTGATCACTCAGAAAATGTAGCACTGGATAAAAGAGCAATTTCCATACACATGTTAATGCCGGTGTCATTGATTCATCATTTTGCCATTTTCGTTTACTTCTTTATTGGGTTTTCAGTAAACCGTTGCATGGATCCTTTTCTTTATCGGCAACTTAGTTGTCGCTGCCCTACAATTGTGTTCTTGTGAATTATCTCCACTTGATAATTACATCATTGTTAGCAACCACTGAATTATCGTTAGCTACAATTTGCTACCATTGAACTGTAGCCGAATTGGCGCCGTATAACCCGGCCGTAACAGTGATAAACATAGGAGGACCCCGGACTTTCTTTAATTGTAAAACATTGAGTACTACCCCTTTTTTTCGGACAAAACCAATCTAGGGCCCCTTGATGTGACAGAGTGCCTTGAATTGTAGCTGCGTCAACATAACCAATTTCTTGTAGTCGTACTCCTTAATTAAAGTGAGAAGCAGTCTTTCATGTAGTATTAAAGGTAGTTGCAGTTGAAGTTACGTTATCATTATCCAAGACAGAACTTCTTCCTTTAGCCAAACTAGCAATGCTTAACATTAGTAGACAATTTAATCAAAGTTTTGCTATTTTAGAAATAATTCAAGGTTGATACTATGAGAGACAGGAATTGTGAAGGTATGTCTCTTGAATATTTAAACCTGCTCGCTCAGCCTCGCTTTATCGTTGAGAAAAGAAATTAGCCCGTTCCATTCGTTTTATTTGTTAAAACTACAGGAAGCAATTTCCACCATCACCATTTTCGTCAAGCGGAGCTAGTCCTTCAATACCTGCGTGGCAGAAAGCGTCATCATCACGATCTGACTCCAGAGCATCTTCAGGAGCTACTGGTGCAGCATTTGGTAATGTGAGTAGTTCAGGTAAGAGATCAAGTTTAGGGAAGAAAATCTGAAGATAAGACTTAAAAAAATTTTCTTTCAACAGCTCGCGTTAACAAAACGGGCTTGTACAAGCAAGCAATTGTATTTGTTGTAGCACCCGTAGTTGCGGTGCAGCCCATTCTGCGTTTTAGCCTCGTTCTAAGCTATTTAGACCACAAAGAGGCCAGAATACTCAAACTGGACCAATTTGTGTTATCTTTTTCTTAAAGTCAAAACAATTGGAAGTCAAGCTATAATACCATACGATCACATAAATATAGAGAAGAGCCTACAAAAATTTCGCATAGGTTGCAATGATTAGGGAAGTTATATGGGATGTTGCATTGCCAAGCTTGAGTATCCTGACCACTTGGTGCTCAAAACAGCTTAGAACGAGACTTGTGCAAACACCAGATGGTCTGTAATAGGTTTACTATGATCAATGTCATCGTTTAAGGTTTTCGGAATTCTTCACCATCCCATTGTGTTCTTTACGACTTCCTATTGGGGACCTTATCTAACTTAGAATTTTGTTTGCAGTAATTTTTTATAAAAATAGGAAAGCAGTCCCGGCTAACTGCAAAGATACCTAAATCATAGTCGTTATTTAACTTACATTTATGTCAGTTTTGCTCGCACATCTTATCTGGTGTAATTAATCAGCATGCTTAATCCTTTGCTCGCCAACAGTTATTCCTAACAGTGACCGCTGACCTCGTAACGATAGAGCATCTGTTTGTTGACAGTCGAGACTGTTTTGAAATGTATACTGATGATCGCTTCCTTGTGATAGATTAGATGAAGTTTTCATTTTATTTGACTTCTCTGGAATGATTCCCAATAAAAACCAAGAAAAATTTGTAGAGAAATAAGATAACTGTTTATCGGACCAGTCCTTTTAATGCAGTAGATCCAGTCAACAGAGAAAGCTAAGCCCCAAATCTGATAACTACACATCCAAGTTAATTCGCTCCATTTTGCTTCTTTGCATCGATCCATCGGCCTGGCGTTTAAACGGAGTTATCTGAAAATGAAAATATGGCAACTTATCCAGTAACTGTTGTTGCCAATCTTAAGGGATTTTCAGTCACATGTTGCATTCTTTGTTGTAAGAATGCAGTTTACTGACGAATGAAAAGATCCAATTCCGTGGGTGTCAACAGTTGGAGCAATCACATCTTGTTGTATGCTGTTGCCTTCTTTAGAGACTATGTGGCCGTGTGCCACATTGTAAACTCGTTATTATCATATCCAATGTTAAAAGCCTGCCATAAGGCCCATTCAAGCACCATCTTCAGTACTCTTTCTTCATAGTACCATAGTGTTAAATTTTTATGTGGCTATAGTTGCAGGGCACGCATAAGATTGCCGTGAGGTTGCCTCTGAGTACATTTCTTAAGGAGTGGAAGGGAGCAGATCTAATCAGACCTAAGCAGAAAGGTTGTCAAGTACTTCCATTCTGTAGTTGGCCAAGCTGTTTCATGTGAGTCTTGGATAGACGCCGATGTATGGGCGTTTTCTTGTCTTAAAAAAGTGTTTGTTTGCCCTTCATTTGGCCATTCAGGAATCTGTCCTCATAAAGGCAAATTGACTGTTTCTTCGCAGGCAGAAAAGAAGGCATTGTTAAGGCCGTTTCGCTTAGTCACAGAACCATAATGGGCGATGGTTGGTAAAATGTACCACACCAATGAGGGAGTCCTAATTCCAGTTGGCTATTTTAAAGCACTGCTGGGTATTGGTTTATTTGCTCCCATTTGTATTCTATTTTTACGAATTTGTATTATGAGGAGTGTCAGACAGAAAAATAGCTTATAGGTACAAAAAGGGTTTCGCTTTTTCTTTTTATCTTGGATAGATGTAAAATGTGGCTGGATAAATAATACTGTAGTGATGATATCACAGGCGTATTCTCATTTTCTGCAGATTGCTCATCAAAAGAATCAGGATCAGATGTAAAATCGGACCCACAGACCATGGAGACTGACAAAGAGACTGTGACATCCTCAACCAGCAGCAGAACATTAGCAACAAACATGGAGGATTTAGAACGAGACTCAAACGAAGATGAGGTGTCAGCCAGCGGGATTACTCTAACCAGTGAATTAGGCCAGGAAATCACCAATGGCCAGTGTGAGGAGAAACTGGTATCTGAAGAGACTGTCGAGCAAGGCGAAGTAAGCTCAACCAATGATATTAGCTTTGCGTCGGATAGTACATCGGGGGATGTCACACTTGGATATGATGGTGACGATCGCGCGGCATTGAGAGCGACATCGTCAACTGACATATCAAGAACTTATGTAAAGGTCGATGTGTCTCCAACACATTAGCTGACCGCCAAAATGGTTATTCACGACGATTTCTGGTCATTCTTTACGTTTGGCATTTTTGTAAGTTGTGTTTTGATAAGGAAGTTTCATCAGGGACTCGGTTAATGGTTCCTTTTGCAGTTACATAGGCTAAAAGAACTTTTTAAAGAGATGATTTAATGGCCTGTTTTAATTTTACTCCTGATGAAGACTTCGCTTAGCATGCACGCTAGTAGTTAGACCTAACATTTTCAATGTTGTGCGATGACATTTATGGTATGAATGAAGTGGTAATCGCCATCATTATAGTCTTGTGTTGAATATGGAGATTCTTTCATAGTGTTTAGAAGCAACATGGAGTGGAAGGAGCCGTTTTTTGGCTTTCAAAATGATACATCTTGACTTCTTGTTAAATAATTGTCTATTGAGATTGCATAGCTGAAATATTTGGTTATGTGAGGTATTTGATTTCCTACTCATGTGCATCTTGGGACGAATAACCGCAAAAATGGAGCAATGAGATGCGCCAGGGGCTTTGCGGGAAGAGAAATGAGTGTTTAACAGTGTGGTAGTATAATTACAAATAGTATTGTACTGAATCGACAGGAAAGAAAACAATATTGAAGAAATAAATATATTTGTCTATTGATTTTTGTGCCAGAACAAATAAATCTTATGTTGCCCATTGTCAGTACTTTCCCCTTTTTCTGCTGTTTTGAAACATCTATGAAAGTGTTGTGTCTAAAAGACGTAAACGTAAAACATTTGTCCATTCAAAATTTAATTGCATTGATTAATAAAATCGGAAGACCTCCCGGGTTTTCTAGACTTCCATGTGTGTCTTTCCTTTCCCCTCCCCAGTTTGTCAAATTCATAGGGGGCATTTTTTAAATCTGAAATTCCGTGCCTTATATACCTGAATTTCCCGACACTGTTGTCACCGCATTTGAAAGAAAAGTAACCAGGTGCAAACACAAGTAATTAATGAATTTTTTAAATCCATAGTTTACAAAACGTAAAGCTAAATTATAACACGATTTGAGCTGCAGTAATGACTCTTTGTTTCCGACTTTTGCCCTTCATCCATATTTATGAATTTCTCAACTTCAGTACACCTCCTCCCATTCATACATTGTACAGATTTTTATTTTTTTACGCAATGGTTCGGCGTTCATTGTAGCATGCTGTTTAGTTTGAACATTCGAGCAGTGGTCATGCTACTTGTTAGTATGTTTATGCAAGAGTACGTTTTATGGTTTGAGCGTCTTAGGTGCCGCTGTGCCCCCACCCCCACTAAATCTTCCAATGATATGAAGGATACGACTACTTACATTTCGAAGCACCTTTGATAAAGAGGATCCCAGTTATTCTGCAACCACTCGCAAGGTATCTTAAATCACTGCTACAAGACAATCTTGATGCAATTTGACTAGGTAATGTTAGCTGCTGCAATGTAGTATGCACGGCAGTTAAATCTGGTAATTATCATTTTACCTATGCATGCACGCAAATTGGCCGTAGATATTAACCCTATGCCTTGAATGGTTTTCCCTTCGTGATTCAGCATTTATGGTTACGTATTAGAATGCAACTCCCTTGAAGCAGCAAGGGAATCGAGAATATTGCAAGAAAATTGTACAAGAGGTTGGTGTTACCAAGACCGTGGACGGGAGGTATCAGGATGATGTATTTCGTTTTATGACGTTAAATCCCTTGCGCATGTAGTGCCACATACTGTCATTCGCCAATCTACTGTAACTAAATTTTAACTACCACGCTATACTGTAGCAGACTGGGTGAATACACAGATAGGTCGAACTTGTATAACAGCATTGATAAGTCGAGAGCTGACCGTTCGTACTCATTATCCCACCATCCTTTGCGCTGACTGCCTTTTGCCGCCAAAGCCCTGTTTGGAAGCTTCTGACTTACTGCGCCTGACTGTGACCTGGTCTCCAACTGAAGTGTTTATATCAATATCTGCGGGCCGTCTGTGTCAAGAATATGACCTATTTGACTGCGTGACTATCGCTGAAACTTCTCATTGAATGACCAAAACGCTATACTATTTAAGCATTCCAAACGCCATAAAATCAGGAAACAGTTTAATTGTAACATCCTTTCCCGAGATACTGCAAGACTAATAAGACAAGAGAATACACCGAAGAATGAACGACATCTGAAATATTTCTTACAGACAAACTTCACAGATGGAAGATTTCAGTAGAACAAAACATAATTGGCTGTTACATATACACACTCAGACACAGACAATGATCTTTAACTGATGATTCGTAACGTAATATATACGGACTAGGAACAGACAGAATCTTCGTAAACATTCTCTTTAATAATCTATTTACAGACATTGGAGAGAGAGAACAGGTGTATTGATATTGATATTTTAAAGTGGATTGACCACCGTATATACAATCAGCCATTCGGAAATTACAGCACTTTATATTTAGGGGTATATAACTAACGGTAGAAAAGTACGGAATTTCCGTTCAGATGATAGTGTTTCATAGAGACGAGAGGGTTTTAATGTGGCAGTGTCATAAAAATACTAGAGAACTTACAGGCATGTCAACACAGACTCATGTGGCATGTGCTATACCAACTGGCCTTGCTGGAACGCGATGTATCATGAATAGGTATCTAAATGCTTACAATAATTGATTAATGGTTGCTATAAACTTTCTATCAACAGGTAAAATGAGATAAATATGCGCACTTCGCTTTTAACACGTGCATACTCCATTTCTGTCGGTGCCAAATCACGCACGAATTCTTGGGGATTATAATCAAAAATACAAAATAGCCAGCGAGAATGTACGATGTTTCTTAGGAGTGATTTACTCTCGCTTCCTTCCGCCCATTGTGGTTTTAACAAAAAGCAACATTTGCAGTTACAAGGCGTCTGTGCATCGTTTGGGTATTACTTGCGTTTGCTTTGTTTCTGTCTACTACCTTTTTAATGTCTCAATGGACATGACACAACTTAAACAACAGAAGGATTAGATGTTATGATGCGCAACCTTGAATTTCATCTTTGTAGCTTGTGGTATCATCTTGTTGAACTCAATACAAACTGCGACACAGCATTCTGGTATTATTTACTGTAAGTCCATGGCAATTACAGCGGGCATCTTCGTAAAGGCAAATAGAACATATTTTACAAAGTGAAAGGTTCCTTTATGACTTGAAATTGCGCATAGGCAACCAAACCTACTGACTAAAATGCGTAGGTTTGTACTTGAACAAAAGAGTGTGGATCACTTGTATCTCTCCATTAAAGATTCTAGAGGGCTTTTTCACGTTAGGAATATTTCAGTATCTTAAACTGCATACGGCGTGTTCAAACGTGAAAGGTACGGAATGCCGTCTACCACGTACGGCTCTACATCAACGTTTTCTTTCAAAAGTCGAGGTGCGATTCCCTCCAGAAGAGCTTTAAATGCCTGCAAAATAGAAATAATAAGCTTCATAAACTAATGGAAGGCCTATCAGTCACTGTGATTTGTAAAGACAACACCTCTACCGAAGCATTAGGAGGACCGAAACTAGACGTCTACGGAGCGAATCATTCTGAACACAGGTTAGGTCAATTAATCTTTCATCGATACCTTAAATGTATCGTAGTCTCCAGGAACACATGTCTCTACGTCGACGTGGGCAGAAAACGTCCTCGTACCATCATCTCTCTGTTTATACATCCAGGAGGTTCCCATTTTCTTTTCCATGATCTTGAGTACAATCAGCTGCCACCAATGCCATTATGATAGAGTTCTATATGCCGTAATGTCACGTCCCATTTTAACATAGAAAGTCAGAAAATGTCCAGCAAAAATGGAAACGTGCACTGTTTATAACGCTTTGTAACCGGAAGTATTGTTACAAGCTTTAAGGTAAAATGGAGGTTCCTGTATCAGATTTTACAGAGCAGCATATAATCGTGTGAGGCTTAATTTTTAATCATTGAGCTCTAAATTTAGAATTTTCGTCATATTATGTCTTGTAGCTGTCTATGCTTTTTCATTACTTGTCCGTCGATTTTAACTGTTGTCCGTATATTTTAACTGTTGCTCACCTTCTCATATTTATAATCTGTAGAGATTTTCTATCAAGTTCAGAATCATACAACTGACTCATTTCTTGGACTATGAAATTATACCTTGGGTTCATTGATGCCAAGAAAACATGAAATGAACGAAAAAATTGTCTATTACTTCAAAACCACTTTTTTTTCGAGATGAAACAAAAAATTAGTTCTCACCTGACAAACAGGAGTAGTAAGACTATTTCCCCAAATGTAGATTTCTCTCAATGAAACATTTGAATAGAGAGCCTTTGCTAAAGAGCAAAGCCCCCGTTCTGCAACCTCGTTGTAACATATCGCCAACCTGAAATGGAAGAATGTGAATTCCAAGAGAATACGAAAACGAGACACAGGCAACACGACAACTGATGCAATATGTTTAAAAATAAAAGAGAAACATTCATTGTGTATAAACTTCAGTGTGCTGAACCCACTGATCTCTAAAAAAGACTGGATCGAGCTTCCCATCATTTCCCAGAGCGAAAAAGTGTAGTCACGAGTACTACCCCCCATTAGTTAAAATAGCGCGGGAAGGTCCGCCATGTTATGCAACATTGCTTTGTTTGATGGGGACTGAAATGGCGTCCAACGACTGACCTCACTTTTGGACCGAAGATGCTCGATCTAGTCCTTTTTAGATATCAGTGTGTATTGTGTTGTTTAATCTAACAACTGCTGCATATCAAGTTGTTGTACTTACACACGAAGGTTTGAATTTGTTGTTGCAAGTGCGTTTGCCACATGACAAGCCCCATCATCCTCTATTCTATTATAGGAAAGGTTAAGAATTTGTAATGGCGTATCTTGCTTTAACAGCTTTGCGAGATAAAACGCTCCGTCTCTTGAGATCCGGTTCCTGTGGGGTGAGGCAAACAGAACTGTTAATATGACCATAAATTGAAACTAAAGCTTTAGCAATATTATCATTTCTTTAAAACAATAATAATAATAATTTTAAAAACTTCAATTTATTTATTCTCTTTCTGCCATTACAATTCCAGTACTCACTTACAAACAAGGTATACAGGAATGAGTATGGTACATGTCTCCTAACAAGTCAAGAGATCTGGTTCGGGCCACTCCTTTTATCTCTTACAAAAGACTAAATACGTACTTCTAATTGTAACAAGCAAAACCTTTCTGAAAAGATACTCCTTGTTAGATATCTTCAGCTGATCTAACATGGACATAATAGACTGACTTTCAGTAGCAATAGCGCCTATTGCACTTAAACTTAAATTAATAAAAGTACAATCGTATTTCTTTCTTAAATAATAATAATAATGATAATAATAATGATAATAATAATGATAATAATAATGTCCTGGGTATGACTCTAAACTGCATCCGGTTGTGGAGTTTCGATGTCGGGGAATGAGGTTACCCTTTGCCACAACTACCTCCAGGTCGCCCTTGAGCAAGGCGTAGTACCTGTCAGCTCCGGGT
>JAAAKL020006064.1:0-18462 GCA_010016065.2 Carybdea cf. marsupialis auct. non (Linnaeus, 1758)
CATTAGATGTAGGCCTTCATTAGATGTGTGCCTTCATTAAATGCGGGCCTTCATTAGATGTGGACCTTCATTAGATGCGGGCCTTCATTAGATGTGGGCCTTCATTAGATGTGGGCCTTCATTAGATGCGGGCCTTCATTAGATGTGGGCCTTCATTAGATGTGGGCCTTCATTAGATGTGGGCTTTCATTAGATGTAGGCCTTCATTAGATGTGTGCCTTCATTAAATGCGGGCCTTCATTAGATGTGGACCTTCATTAGATGTGGACCTTCATTAGATATGGGCCTTCATTAGATGTGGGCCTTCATTAGATGTGGGCCTTCATTAGATGTGGGCTTTCATTAGATGTGGGCCTTCATTAGATGTGGGGCTTCATTAGATGTGGGCCTTCAATAGATGTGGACTTTCTTCTATAACAAGGTCATCGTCCATCACTGCATTTTCTTTCATTTTCAACTTTTCCTTCGAATCCCACTTTCTTCTCGCAGTCAACTTTTGAAATTCACTTCGTTGTGTACAGTACATAAGGATAGAAGCATTATTCGCTGATGAACTTGAGGAACCTCTATTGGCATGGAAAATCTCACTCAAAAATTAGTGGTTTGCAGTTTCGGGGTTTTTTTATCGACCAACCTACATACCACTATTTGATGAATATATAGATAGCATAAAATGAAAATTCTTAAAGTTTCCAACCTCTGATAATACGTACAGAAAATGTCCTCTCTCCCCCGAGAAGAACGGGGTTAATCAGTATACACAATCAATCTTGCACCCTCTAGTGAGACTTCTGGTCAGTAATATAGTTTGCACTGTTCATGGTGATACAGTATGTGTGATATGAAGTTAACTTGTTAAAACAAACGCATCAGGAAGTCAGTAATCTCTGCTTCAGTTATAATTGCATTGTGATAGACTTGGACCAATAATATAATCAAGGGAGGGGGAGGTATTACGGCCTGAGAAACACGGTAAATTCTCAGTGAAAATATTTTGTTTAACAGAAATCTTCAGGAAATCCTTCCTTTTTTGTCAAACTTCGTATATTTCTGTGGTAGAGGATTCTGTTTACCTCTCATTTCGTTAACAGTATTGCAGCCAAGGCTTAACGTGAAAGTGGGGACCAAATCTAACTATTGCTATACATTTGTTAACATCCTTGGGCTTGGAGGGGGGGGGGGGGGGGTCGTAATACGTCTCTTAGGTCCGTATTCATAAGGGTAGCTTAAGCTCATCCAGTTCCCATTATATACTGATCGAGCGATCATCTCCGCGAGGTCGTATTCATAAGGGTCGATTAACGTTAAGCCTTCACTTCGTTGCTAAGCATATCTAAGGGCAAAATTGTTAAAACAATAGGAGTCTTTAAAAAGGTCGCGACCAGTTTTAATCTATATTTCTTCCTTCAACTTCAAACTGCGAAGCTGCGGAGGACAAACTAGCATTCATGATTGCCCTTCAAGTATGGAGCCAAAAGTATAGAGTCGATGGAGAACAGAAAAAAATATGTTGAATGTATTTAGTGATAAGGAGTGTATACGGAGATATCCGTTTGATAAGACAGAGCTTAAGGATGGCAGATGGATTTGTTTCAGAAGGTACTTGCAACAAACGCTTGCTAAACCGTGGAAGTAGCGAGTTCTATTAATCGTCGTATTTTACTTGCTAGGAGGCCGTAAACTCTCTAGAAACTGTGTTTTTATGTTTGTGAATCGTAGTCATATTTAGATGATTCTCCCTTGAGAAAAATTTCATGCGATGTAAATTATATGTCTTGGATAACCGCAGCAGGATGAAAACACGATAGTGAATGTTACAGGAGAGAGAGACAGAAGACGAAGACTGAGTAATAGATTTCTGAAAAGATAGTCAGCTTGCCTGCGTTCTTGAAGAGACCTTTGACTTCGTATAACCTGAAGAATAATCTTAGATAGATAGGGAATCGCACTTACGAGCTGCAACAGCTTTGATCTACACAACTGTTGAACCATTAGGCTCAAAATGCAGTATCTCCTTTCACGACCAAACATTCCTTATGGATTTACTCTGCGTCCTTTGTTTAGTCGTGTCTCACTACACTTCGTTGGTTCAGGAAACCTGATCCAGTGCCAAAAGTAGAAACATCCCTTATCTCGCGTCAACACTGGTCTTCTACGTTGTTTTCGTGAAGGAAAACATGCATTCTAGAACTTATCCTAGGAATGGTACGAAACCTAATCGACCCTTATGAATACCGCTTTAGGCGAAGGATGAGCTAGACCCAAAGTCGATCTATTAGACCTAGGATAAGTGAAAGCTTAAAGTAATCTAAGCTACCCTTATGAATACAGGCCTCAGTCAAGAAAGTGGTCCGTAAAGTGCATTGATGTTCATCAAGAAATTTGTATTTAAAGAAAACAAAATTATAAGAAAATTAGGCTTTAAATCTCAAAGGGCAGAATTGCCACTACCTTCAGTTCTAACTACCAAAAATGGATATGGAACGAAGTTGCATTTCTTTTTATAAATACGTCATTGCAGCCTAACAAACAATACAAAATTCGCATTTTTAACGAAAAGAACAAACGTACGAGTTTAAAGTCTGAATAGATAACAGAAAAAAGAGAAAGTGTAACAAAAGGGATATAAGTTTCATTGCCGTCGCAGCTGTGAATGCCTCCAACATGGCCACCACCATGTTGATGAAGTCGCTTCAGAAGCCTCTATTGGACTGAAGGCAATACATCAATATAAACACTTCATAAATACTTCATTGATCAAAACTATAAATACTATTTCTATATACAGCAGATAAATACTACACTGCAGGCACATGAAATGTTAATAGACTTCACTCTTGGGATATTCATTTTAAATCCGCCCATGCTAAGCAAAGCATAAACATTTTCATATTGTAAAAAACCTCGCAAAAATACTCAAGGCCTCGATACTACTACTCACCCCGCAATTTCTTCTGCCACTTCATCTCATTATAAAGATCGTCTGATCTACCGAAGAAATCTTGCACCTGAGAACGAAAAATGAAATTCGTTGTTACTGTTTGTAAGCAAAGAGCTCGTTGATTTCAGAACTGTACACTCCCTCTAGAATAAAGTCAGTAACACAGAAGACATGGTAAGGCAGTATTTCTAAAGTAGTATAGTTATAACATAGGATTGTGATTAAGACGACAACGGTGGTGATAATGATGATGATGGCGATAGCTGTACAGTTGATGTCGACGACCATGAGAATGATGATAACGATGATGATGATGACGATGATAATGATGATGATTATTACAATGACGAGGGTGATACAGACGACGACAAAGATGATGATGAAGATGGCGACGACGACGACGACGACGATGATGATGATGATGATGATGATGATGATTAACTGCCAAAAATACACACCTTGCTGTTCTGGTCATCTCTTTCTGCTGTGTAATAAACATTCCATTTGCTGGCTTCCGTTAAATATTCACATATTTGAGGAACAGGAAAAACGATTTGTTCTAACGACCGGTTATGTCTCACAACCTGAAAATAAAATATGATCTTAATGACTGCAAACAGTAAGAACAATAATTGTAATCACTGCAAAAGAATACGTACCCACGTGGTATAACACATAGAAATATCAGGCCAATGCAGCAAGTCAAATTAACTTTTGCCATTACTGAGAATGTAATGCACTCGTTTCATGCATACATTTTTACCGAATAGCAACAACAGGAACAACAGCAACAAAAACAACACGACAACACTGAAGATCCTTTCTGCAACCATTCTTCTTCGCTTGTCAGTCGGGATCTAATAACGAATCCGTTGTGTAGGATGGAATTTTCTGCTCTGTTCTCATCTACTTGACACGTCAAACCAGTTCTGTGTCTTCTGCACCTGTTCGGGCAAGTTCACCATTTCACAATAAGGTTATATGATATTCACTAAAGGAAATGGCTGTCGATGTTGCTAACACGTGTATCATTGCTTATCTACAGTTGTCAAAGTGTATACAGTAAACATGATCATATCTTTATGTTTAAAGCGATCTTTACCAAATCAAAACTCACCTCTATTTGCGCTGTATGTTTCGAGTAGTAGTCCAGAGCACTATCAAGTGGTGTATTATCGCTGCTTTCTGGTCCTTTCTCCAACTTTAAAAGTGAGGCTAATATTTTATCATGTTTCGACAACTGCAAACACAAGGAAGAGTAGAAGCTGTATTAGAGTGATGGTTGATTCTGTCATTTTGTTACAAGTCAATTTAGAAGCTAATTTCAAGAAATTCAGAAATTTTCAGGGCATTTGTCGTACTTCAGCGCATTCTATGGTGATTCTACTTTCATAAGAAAATTACTATAGAAAACTCTTCCTGTTCCATTTTACTCTCTTTTAAGAAGTCAATACTTAGAGGCTTAATGTTGTACAGATCTGTATCGTATTGTTCTTAAAGATTTTCAAAATTTGTTGAGGGAAAACACTAACTGGTCAGAATGGTTCCTGAATTATTATTTTTAGAAAAATGTTTTACAGAAGATGAAAAGACGATATAAAACGGACAAACAGAAAATCAATTACATAACGTTCGTTCCAATTGTTTTGCGATTGAGGTACATAATTTTCAATTTATTTCATTGATTCCTACTAGTTATATAAAAATAGGAGTTGGTCACCGTATACCTGATATGCTAAAATGTAAATATTGTGTCCTACATCGCGTGGTGAAACGTCGTTGTCCTCTCCAGCATCAATGTCTTCTTGGTGAAATGCTTGTTTACAAACATCGATCTGGAATTAGGAGTAGAATCAGTAGAGAATGACATCAACTGGCAACCCCTCTACACTGCATTATATAATATAAAGGTAATACCGTGATAAATACATAAACAATTCCATGAAACGTTGAACAATTCTTGTATTGAAGAATATTTTTGGTATGACACCCATCAGAGTGAGATCACAAAGGAAAGTTTGAAACGACTTAATCGTAATTTGGCGAACCTGGAGCTTCTTCCACCAATCTACCAAAGCTATGTATCTCCAACCCAAACGGCTTGTTTGCAAAGCACAGGTCCTCTTGCTGTGACGTGCACTGTTCTCGAAGCAGCCAAACGAAACGTAGACCTATGCACGGCTATGGTAAGGAAGCAATTATCCGTATACAATTTTCAAGAGATTGGGATCTTCAAGCAATTGCTGCTGCTTTTAGTACTACAGACAATAGCCTGACAAAAAAAAGTAACTTACTTCAGGATATCTCTTGAAGAACATTTCGAGTATTACTGTTCTCAAGTAAGGGGTTTTACAGTTCGCGGGGTGGTGCATCCACTTTTCAACTTCTTGTAGTAAAGATAAATACCTCAAGTTGTACCTGTCTAGTACACTTCGATGATAAAAGGAGTAATACTGCATTTAATGAACTTGTATAGCACTTATGTTACAGATTTTGATACGATTAATGCGACAACGACCGTTAATATCTTCTGCAACTTATTTATCTTCTTCGATGTCTTTATCAAAAACAATACCCAATACCCCCTATCTAATACTGATCCGTACCTAAAAATATTTTGAGAGGGAAGACTGATGAAATTTGACATATTAGAGGTGAGGGATAAACGACGTATGCTCCTCTGTCTTGTAAACGAGCCCATGATTGAAGCAGAATCTTTTAGTATCCAAACCGCTAGGGTCAACAGACAGATTATATTTTATAATATTCGGGCTTAGTCAGTGGCAGTCTTTGGGCAGAAAAGCCATCAAAAAGCGAACGACCAAAGACGGTGAAAGGTCCCCAATAACTTGCACTTCGGCGCTATTCCGGTTAATTAAACATTGAAAAAGTATTTGACAGTCAAATCGTTCTCCCCATTTCCCATACAAAAAATATACCATCAGCATTTCAACAATATCGCTACCAATCACACAATTGAAGCCATGGCATAAACAATCAGGTACTTATCACCAATTCAGCTACAACACCAATAGTTATGCTGATAAGCAATGGCTAGTACCTCTACGGATGGAGAACGCCAAGGACGGTAATAAACAGAAAAAAATCATCGGCTTCAATGCAATTCCAATGCCTTACCAATTGTTGCGGATTTATATCGTTCAGTATCTTCTCAGCATTCTCACCATCATTTCTACTTTCCATGACAGCAAGTAACAACTTCGATGCATTGTTCTGATGGTATATAAAAGGGATACGACAAAAAATTAAAACTATATTTTGAATTAATACTAAATAATTATTATCACGTGCGTTTTAAATCGCTGGCAAGCTTAATGAAACCAATTGGGTATGACAGTTCTTAGATTGGCTCTTTAATGAAGAGTGTGCAAGCCTTTCAAGACGACAATGTGGCATCCCTAGTGGCAGGGACCGGTAAAACTTGTGGTCATCACTAGATAGTGCTTATGGGTGGACATCAGACTGCATACGATGGTGGTTCTTCATCAGTTGACTGTTGCTTTAGACGTGTAGTCATAGCATGAGATTAAATTACTAAACAATGTAAACCATTACTCTGCACCCAAAGCAAAGACTATGTTCTTGTAGTACCTTATTGTATTCGAGTTGGAATATCATTCATTTTTGCTCGCCTCTGAACTTTTCCACTAACAGAACAATGACATCCTTTTTACATATTAATCATGGTCTTCTATCTATACTCATATATGCTAAATGAAATCTCGCTATCATCCCTGATATCAGTCTAATCTCTCTACTTCCCTCCTGGTTGTTTGTTTGCTTGTTTGTTTCATTATAACTACGCTTTTCCCTATCTGCAAACGTGTTATCAACTACCTATTTATCTACGTTAGATGAAATATTAAGTAAGAGAAGCTTTAAGTCGATTTTAATATATTGTCCCTCTGTGACATCTATTTCTATACCTATTCAAAGAAAAAGTAACGCCACCCAGGAGCCTAAGTTTAGCGTGTGCTAAAGTTATCCTAATTGATCACAAAACTTACTGCATCCTTCAATATCTCAAGTAATAAAAAAGTATCACTATAGCAACCACTTTACTATTGTTTTGGTAGTTTTATCTACGTTTACCCCTTGTCTCATTTTTAAAGGAATGTTATAATTATCATCCTAGATTACGTAAACATACGAATACAGAGCACGAAGAGTCACACGAAGGTAGAGTTCGATTGTCAAACTAAGGTAGAGTACGATTGTCAAACGAAGGTAGAGTACAATCAGATCTTGGTAGCGTTCGGTCGTGTTTCTCGACGCTCTCTTGTTTGTCTGTTTATTTTAAGTTTTAGATTAAGTTTTGGGTATTTAACAGTTGTAAGCGCCTTACTGGCTGCAGTAGGATGTTTCTTAAGTCAGGGATAGATTTTGTTCTTAGCAGTACCTTTTATATACCTTTGTCAAACGAAGGTAGAGTACGATTGTCAAACCAAGGTAGAGTACGATTGTCAAACCAAGGTAGAGTACGATTGTCAAACGAAGGTAGATTACGATTGTCAAACCAAGGTAGAGTACGATTGTCAAACCAAGGTAGAGTACGATTGTCAAACCAAGGTAGAGTACGATTGTCAAACTAAGGTAGAGTACGATTGTCAAACGAAGGTAGAGTACGATTGTCAAACCAAGGTAGAGTACGATTATCAAACGAAGGTAGAGTACGATTGTCAAACCAAGGTAGAGTACGATTGTCAAACGACGGTAGAGTACGATTGTCAAACGAAGGTAGAGTACGATTGTCAAACTAAGGTAGAGTATAATAGGCAAATGAAAGCAGAGTATGATACAAATGCTTGATGTGTACTGAGAATATACCTTGGTAAAATAGATTTACTTACTAAACGTACTTGTGAAGGATGTCATGATCCACGAACGCTTACTTAAAGTGCACTAAGTTTGATTGATGTGAAAGTGATAACGATTTTGAATTGAAGGTTGTATGACCCTTAAATAGAGAAATATCTCTTTACAACATCTTCGATTACACTGTGTTGAGATAAAGGGCTTCGTATTTAAATTTCGTTGGTTGATTGGGAAAGGGTCTGAAGACCGAAAGCAACATAGCAACAAAAGGTAGTTACCTTTAGTTCCATGACTAAGTCCATACGATGTTTACTTAGTGGGTTAATATCATTGAGAACGAGGGCTTTCACGATGTCCAAACCATTGGATTCGTGGCTGACGATGGCATTCTAAAGTTAGGCAATCAGAAATCAAACGTTAAAAAATATGGATTCCAAAGGGCAGCGGATAGCATGAATTTTAAATCGCACAGTTGGGGTACATTTCACTGCGAAATGCCGGGAACACAGATAACAATTGAATTGGAAATAATTGATAAGGCACACACATTAAATCTCTTTATTTCTTCACTTCGAATTTCATGCTTATTGATATTCGCAAATCTAAAGAAATAAAAGACATAGAATATATCGGTCACCTGAAATTTCGGACATCTTAAATACCTGACCCTCTAGTAAATGAGGGGGGCAAGAGAAGGCCTCGACCTTAGATTGACACATTAACATATTGTCAGGAACGACGACTGCTGACTGAGTTATTATAAGAATGCCAGCAAAAACATTGTATGTTGATGATGTCAGTAGTGCTCAGTGAAAAGCATTTATTACTTATAGCAGTTATACGATGGTAATCTTTTAGTTAGTAACTCGGTTAATACCAGTGTCTTCTCACCTGATTATCATGGCATGGCCCTTGGCAATATTCTGTAAGAGTACACAGGCACTGATTTATCAAGGCAACATTGTGTTCATTGATGTATAAGCCAAGGAGGCCAAGACCACCAGTTGTACTTCCACAGATGCAATCAAGAAACGATAACGTTTCTAAAACCAAATTGAAGTTGGCTTTATTGTCTTGTCTTCGAAGGAAATTCTATGGACAGAGACACGAAATAAATATACACCACAATCAACACCAAACAAACGTTTTCGTATAGGACACGACATCAAATTTCAACCAAATGGCAGAAATGCATTTTGGGATTTTCACAACATTCAAAGCCCTCTTAATGTTTAAAATATATTTCCATGATATTCCATGTCTCAAACAAACTGAAAGCAGCTATTGCATAAGAGGCAAAGGCCGAATAAGCTATTGCATAAGCGGCAAAGGCCGAATAAGCTATTGCATAAGCGGCGAAGGCCGGATAAGCTATTGCATAAGTGGCAAAGGCCGGATAAGCTATTGCATAAGCGGCAAAGGCCGGATAAGCTATTGCATAAGCGGCAAAGTCTGAATAAGCTATTGCATAAGCGGCAAAGGCCGAATAAGCTATTGCATAAGCGGCAAAGGCCGGATAAGCTATTGCATAAGCGGCAAAGGCCGAATAAGCTATTGCATAAGCGGCAAAGTCTGATTAAGATATTGCATAAGCGGCGAAGGCCGGATAAGCTATTGCATAAGTGGCAAAGTCTGAATAAGCTATTGCATAAGAGGCAAAGGCCGAATAAGCTAATGAACATACAATAATTACCAAAAATGTGGGGACTTTTTCTGGAGATACAACATAAACCAATAAAAGGCTATAGTACAGTTCATGGCTTGCATCACGCGATATCTTTTGCCTTTCCCGCCATATTCGGGACCATGATACATTGTTCTAATTTCGATTGATATGCAGACGATTATAAGCAGTTTGATAAAATCATTGGAGATTCTAAGTGAAATTTGTACAATATTATAAACTTTAATGGTTGAACGATTCAAGTGTTAGGTTCGCGCCACTTTATGTTCGCTACTTCTTCTACCTCTATCTGACCATTTCAGTTATCATAAATTGCAAGGACCTAAACCTACCCTAGCCCCATTCCATTCTGTGTAAATATCTCCCTGCCCTAAGACGTTCTGCTGTTTTACCATAAAAAATTAGCCACGAACATTTGGCATTTCAGTAACTTGGAACTCCCATCTGCCTCAAATATCTTAAGAACCATCTAACAAATGGGTAGCTTGATTGTGATTTGTGACAGGTCTCTCAGTTTTACATAATAGAATATTATAGATCTTAGTCCAAACATGTCTCTTAAATGTTTCTACAGTTTTAACAATTTGACTGTCGTAATTCCTATGCTTTTGATTTGAAAAGACTATGTTGTAGTTATCCCCTACCTCTCAATTATGATTAAAGCATACAATATATATTCGGTAACAACGTGGCAGCCCAATTACTCTAGTCAGGTCAGCCCGATGTTCAGCTTTATCACTGTCAAATTTAGTTATCCTCATCCGCTATTACCCAGGTCGAAAACATTATACACTGAATTATCAACTTTTAACGAGACCTTGCGCGTACTTTAAAGAATACATGTTATGGCTGCAGGTTTAAGTCCACTACTACACTTCAAAGCTCAAATACGTTTCAAGAGTGCGTTCCAAAAGATTTACGATATTTATATGAGTATATGTAAACAATACAATTCTTTTCAAAAGGTCGCTGCAGCACTAAGTTTAGTGGGTAGGTTAACGGGACAAAAGCGATTAACATTTCGTTATACATAGACACGTTTCGAGGCATACATACTTCACTGTAAATGGCAACCAGATATTTTGCGATTACGCTACCTTTGATTCTAATCTTCACAAGACATACCCTCTATATATTTTCATGTTATACTCAGAAAACTAAACTATTTTCATACATTGACGCTTAAGGAACCTACCGTTCTTAAGACTAAATCTCCTAGAATCTACAACATACTAAAAATAGTTCCAATGAATAATACGGCGAAAGGATCATAGATGAAAGGAAGGACGATAGTCAGTTGCATCCCTACTTTAAAGAGCAAGGATGAACTTAACCTGTGAACCTTTGATGGTCATGGCGCGGATGCTAGCGGTGCAACGCAGCCACTTTTAGCAAACAGCATTCGCATACAACAAAACAAGAATATATTTCTTACCTGCAAATTAGCATTATGATTTTCACACAGCAACTGAAGAAACCGTAGAATTGGTTGCATAGACGCGATTTCTGGTGCTAGCAGGCGAGCCATACTAGAACCTTTTAGCACACCCTCACAGAATCCTACTGAGCGATCGATGTTCTCACTTTCTCTTCCCTTCCTAACAAATTGGTAAGCTTTATTTGTTTGCCCCGCTGCCTCTGACAGTTGTTCCTTTGTTTCATCGCTTAGTGTGACTAACATACCTACAGCGAAAAACAGAAAATAATAGGAAACGTAAAAAAGTTTGTTGATGGTACAAAACAATCAAACTGCACGAGGTAAACAAGACATTTTTGTACTTAAGAGTCTTTTTGTCTGACACTTTTAAGAGTACAAAATCGTCAGAACTGAAATTGAAGAAGGAAAGCCTGTGCAAAAATGTATACAGAAGACCGCTTCCATATAATAGGTAACGCGAAGTCTGCTTTTCACTTGGCCGTTCTAGAATCCGTCCACGTTAAAGAAAAAAACTGTTGCTTTGTAGACAAAAACAATTTGTCTTGTCCTTGGGCCTTTTCGGTTAACAATTCAGATCCACACTGATTGATCAAAACAACATCAATCTGGCTGTCGGAGCTCTAATTGGCTACTTTTAAAAGATAGTTGGGTATTAGTATAATTGCTTCCTTTTCCAAGTTCAATTCTGAAGTTTTTGCACTCTGAAGAGTGTCAGATGAAAAAAGCTTGTTAGTGCAAACTCTTTTTTCCCTACTTCGTGCATTTTTAATTAGAAAGGTCTGAATAAATAAGAATTAGTAGTAGCAGGGTCAGCTGAAAGAACAACTTCCCGAGGTGAAAGAGCTGGCTAAGTCTTCAATACAATGGGTCTGTTTACGTGACCGGCTTCTCTAGTCCCTGACCAAAAAATTTCTTGAACTAAATTGAGTGGGACTCATAATTGAAGCCAATAGAAGCATCAAGCCTACCTACGCCTTTTTGATAGCAAAACTGCATCAGGCAGCAAGTTACACTCCTTATATTTACGTTTAATGTCATATGGAACTCTGAGAAATACCATAGAAATCATGTGATCAAATAAAAGATAAAGTAGCTTTTAAATATAAATTGACTTAACACCCGTTGTTTAGATACGTAGAATACATAATATAAAATTTCTTTCCTTCTTCGTAAAATTAATCATTTCTGATCAATTTCTTACTTCTGGGGCTTCAGTTGGCAGGCTCCCTAATAATGATACATATTCACTTGGCAGGCTCCCTGATAATGATATACATCTAGTTTCAAGCAACGATAAATTTATCATTTAGCCAAACACATCATCTTTTACGAATATATTAATCCTTATTACTGGAGATTGATTGAATGCGCTTTTCCCATTTCTGCCTCCTTAAGTTATAATTTAGAATCATCCCTGCCAAGTTAAAATTGCAAATTGCAAAAGCAAACCCACCATCTTCTAAACTTACCTAAAATGTGAGAATCTCTCGCATCCCTTCTCAGAAGACTGACAGTGTCTCTTCTGGCCATGGCATCTTTCGTTGGGTTGTCTTTTTCCTCTTCTTTCTTTTTAACACTCCCATCATTCATATTAACGGTTATGTTCGCTTTTATTTCTTCCTGCGCCTCCGATATTTGTTCAAAGATGAATTTGAAAAATGGCTCCGTCTCGTTTTTCAAAAACCTTCGATGAAATGATTTCTGTGAGAAATGAATAATTTGCGATTTTTAGAATTCTTAAAAGATTCCATTGCATTATGTCTTTTTCATATCCTGACTGCACTTCTTTTCCAAAAAGAAACATTGGTAATGGCTGTAAGGGAAAGTGTGGCCATTGTGACGTCATAGAAGCGATCTCATATACTACACCGATTGAAAATGAATAATCCGTAAGATTCTTGTTTACCTTGTAAAATACATTAAAGAACTTAATGCGATACCGTTACTAACTTCGACTGCCTATTAGAAACATTTGTCAGGAGATACGTCTATTTTGCTGTGCATCACCATGTATACTATGTGTTGTGATAACTATATACTCCAAAGCTGCTTCCGTCCATTGAAAAGGTACATCCACATCGTCCAGATTTCCTCTTCTTTGGCTACAAGTATTCATCTTTGCAGTTAAAACACGAAAGATTTACAAATATTGTGGCAACAAAAATATATTCCCTCGAAATAGTCGATCATTCCATTGGCATGAAGTTGTACAAGTTCACGGCCTAATTAAAATACAAACTTCTAATCTTAATAAAGAACTGACTCCCTTTGTCGTTAAAAGACACCATGAGTTCCAGTGCACAATGAAGCCCTGCTACAATAGCGATCTTTGTTGAGTACAAAACACTAGTCAACGTTGGCTATTCCATCAACTTCAGCCTTAGCTATTGCGACAAAATGCGAGCTACTACCTAGCTTGCAAAAGGCGATGACAAAATGGCTGGGTTACAAGAATCAATCCCAAAAGGCATTTCAGATATACAACGTTTTAATGAAGCAATGCCTTAAGATAATCAGACATATATCATTAGACATAAGCGAAGGGCTCTTACCTGCACTACTCCATTTCCTCCTTCCAAAAGTGCTATCGCCAGATGTAAACATTCCATAAACACAGAATGATTCGGCTCCGCTATGATCAGATCGACGACTAAATCCGTAGCCCCGTTTTCATCCAGCATGCATTGCATCTCAATAAGCGTCATTCCCGCCCGTAGCAGGGTTGTTTTGCCTGGGCCGCTGTCGGTTCCAGTCGTAGTTTTCAAGACTTTCGATGTCGAATCCTTTCCTGTTGCCCTCTCTGGTTGTATAACACCGTTGCCAAAGTAACGCACTAACAGAGTCCGTCGCAACCTTTCAGCCTACAAAACAACAATGTAAGATTATCTACTAGCAACAAACAATTACAATGAACCTTTTTTACTTTGTTAATTTTTGTTCATCCTTGCCCACATGGCCACTCATTTATGCTCTTTTGTATTTATCTGCTCATCACCTACCAAAGTCGTTCTAGTTTCCTCCACCTCATTTATTCATAAATCGATTGGTTGATTGATCGATTAATAAATCAATCGATTGACATAATCATATAATCATTCTTCATCGATTCATTCGCATGTTCTCTCTCCTTACACTTCTTTCTGGATTCCTCCCTACTCCATTCATTTTATCGATTGATCAACTAACCGCCCCTTTAAGCATTGCGATAAGTGTCATCACAACTTACATTTCGTTCTTTCCTAATGAATGAAGGATGTTTATTATCATTTTCCTTATTAGTTGAGATATATCTGGTAAAATCTTCGATGTTAAGCTGTTGTCTTCCTTAACTCTGCCAAATAGAATTGCATCAGTTAATCGAGTTTACTTCCCTCGTTTGAACATGGTTGCTAGGAGATATTATTAGTAATATCGTCACGACAAACCAACAAATGTTACTAATACCAAGCAAAAGATTCTTGAGGTAAACAATCAGAAATCTTAACTAGGTTTACGAAGATGTGGGGCAGTGCAATCAAAATATACTGGGAGAAATGAAATCGGTATTGACCTTTCATTTTTCTCTTACCTTTTCCCCGAATTCTGTTTCATATTCCAACATTTGCTGAAGCATTCGTAGTATCTTGATGCAAAGGGCTTCATTTTCTTTCATCATCTTCTTAGTTCGTTGAATCAATCTTACGGTAAAGAAGACATCAATTCAAATAAAATGTATTCTTTCAATGGGAGGAAAGTGACATTGACACTAAGGGTACAGGAAAATGAATGCACTTAGAAGGATAAAGAGAAGGGTTTAGACGATGAGAAAAAATGAAAAGATCACTGCGAGAAGAATGGCTGAACAACAAAGTAGATAACGTGGATAAGGACAGGTA
Source organism: Carybdea cf. marsupialis auct. non (Linnaeus, 1758) (assembly GCA_010016065.2). NCBI lineage: Eukaryota > Metazoa > Cnidaria > Cubozoa > Carybdeida > Carybdeidae > Carybdea > Carybdea cf. marsupialis auct. non (Linnaeus, 1758). The sequence continues at coordinate 14,775 of JAAAKL020006064.1, forward strand.
AAAACATGAGGAGGAGGAAAAGGAGGAGAAGAAGTGTGAGTGCATGAGGGTAGTATTAAAACTACTTACAATGATAAGGATCAAAGATAGTAGTGTGGATGCTGGTGATAGGATAAGCACGGTGATTAGGATGATGACAATGATTGTATTGATGATGGTGAAAATCATGATAATAATGATGATGATGATGATAATGAACATAATAATAATGATGATCATGATCAGGACAATGACTATGATAATGGCGATGATAATGATAATGATGATGACGATTGTGATGTTTTTGTTGATGTTGATGATAATGGTGATGATAATGATGATCATGATGGTGATTGCGATGATAATGATGATCATGATGGTGATTGCCATGATAATGACAATTTTGAACACAAAGAGCGATAAAATATTGAATACTCACTTCGATATTAACCTTCCCTCTGCAGCTTTGGATCTGTTTAACGATCGCGGTAGGAACAGCAAATGTGGACGACACATGATGTCAACCAGCACAGAAGACTCGGCTTCAACCAGAGGACGAAGCTGATCCTCAAGAAGTGCAACAATGTCCTACAATTAAACAATGTCCAACAAAAGTATGTTATAATGAACGTTTGAGATAAAGGACGTGAATACATGGAATATGCGGAGCTCACTGAGGAGTATTAATTGAGTCTAAATGTAACAATCATCGTTTATTGTATATCTATTACCATCATCGCTATCATTGTCATCAAAAGCGTCATCAACATAAACACCACACATCATTGTATCATTATGATTGTATTCATCATCATCACTGGTAGCAACAAGAACATCATCATCGACAACAACAACAACAACATCAGTAAGATCGCCCTCAAGAACACAATATTCAGCCTGTCTTGTCTCTTTTCGACGAAACCATCGCTCGCATCTCATGTTTCCTATAGTTCTTGTAAATCAAGCAATACAAAGTAGTGTCGAGAGTTGCATCAAGTTAATACCTGTAATCCTTCAATGATGTTACGATAGTCTTTTGACAATGCAATAACTGAATCCCTCCGCTGCCTGTGACTCAGCCAATAGCGTGTATGCTTCAACACTAATTTGGATCTAGAGATGATGGATTGAACTTCCGTCTCCAAATCATCTGGAATGCCGATACCTCTTGTCTTGGCTGGTGACAAATATATAAATACATTTAGTCTTCACGGTTTTTAGTGATACTGTGATCCTATCCCAGCCCCAGTAACCCTAACCAATAATGATTAGTTTCTGGGGTGGTTTACAGTGAATGCGGCAATAATTCGGCAATAATTTCCTGTAAGGTAAGAAAACTCTGTGTACCTTATGACATGATCCAAATTAAGTGTCTTACAAAAATGTCTTTCAGGTATCCTTTTTTATAACATGATACAACGTATTCAGCCTGTCATTCTAGAATGCATCCATTTACAAGTACCCTTATAACATGATACAACGTATCCAGGCTGTCATTCTAGAATTCATCCATTTATAACATGTTACAACGCATCCAGCCTGTCATTCTAGAATGCATCCATTTACAAGTACCCTTATAACATGATACAACGTATCCAGCCTGTCATTCTAGAATGCATCCATTTATAACATGATACAACGTATCCAGCCTGTCATTCTAGAATGAATCCATTTATAACATGATACAACGTATCCAGCCTGTCATTCTAGAATGCATCCATTTACAAGTACCCTTACAACAACGGTGAAGAAGATGAAGCTGCCTCTGCGGAAGCCGAAATACGTCAGTTAATCTGACAGGGCAGGAAGGTTTCGAAGGATTCGAGTCCTCCCTCATATAAGGTGGTGATGTCCTTCCTACAACAAACACGCTTGATCTCCTGTCGAGCATCCTTGTGACATAGGAAAGCTATTGCCTTGACGTGCACAAATATTAAGCGAAGCCTTCACACAGCTATCGATTACAGTATCAGAAAACGATAAAACCGTTGGCATTATGGAACGATTTATAATGACCAAATAAGGGCAAGAGCATGAAGGAAGGAGTGACCACAACTGAGCATTCTTTAAAACTGTAAGTTGTGAAACGTGATTCAGATAATCAGCGAAAAGCCTTTTCAAAGTCACTTTCCACAATTCTTTGGTATCTTTGGAGACAATGATATTACCGTCTCCATTCTTTCAACATTAAATCATCTCGATAAAAGGATGCTAAAATATGCAAAATTCGCAGCTCCAAATAAGAAGAATGATCTGCAATTTGGCCAATTAATCACGATATCATGACTATTATTTCAAAAATACTGTCCAAAGAAAATATACAATCGGGAGGAATAGTTTTCCTGATATAAAAGAACCGCTTTTATTGCTTTTAAGTTTCTCATGTTCACGAAATCCAAATTATAACTTTTAAAATCGCGTAGCTCGCAATTTTAGTTCCCGCGGGTTCTAGCTCTATTTTCTCCAGGATAAATTGTAATCATCCAACATTTTTCTTGCAAAATTTCTTATAATAAGGTACTGTGATGTATAATTGAAATCAGCAGGGAAAACGTCTTGGGATTCTTGATGTCTCGAGCCCAGGGAAACCTCTCTAATTATTGCAAGAGTAGCACATGTGGGGTTATATATAGTACCCGTGTCTGGTCCTCACAATTCACATTTAATATACCCCTATTCTCGTTTTATAATTCTTAAAAGGGAGGGGGGTACTGCAAGAACACCTGCGCTTAAAGTACTCGAGTGATATGTACCCATATGATGAAAGGTATTTACTTCTGAGAATCTGTTAAAAGTTAAGCTAAACACACCACGTATTACAAGCCGCTACAAGTATTATGGCATAAGGATGATCTTAAACCAATGAATATTCAGCGATTACAGAAAATAAAAGTAATCTTCGTTCTCTACGACTATGCATTGCATGTTGCCTCAGCATGTCAACAGACTAAGTGCACGCGGATCTGATTAAAATTTATCAAGTTCTGTGAGTCTACCCATGCAAAGATAACCTGCATGAGAGAAAACTATTTCCGGGAGAAATCACCTGAAAGCGATGAACTAATCTTAAATGGATTAACAGGACATCCAACATGATCTAGACCTAAAAGAGAGAGCTTCTTGAAAAAAATCTTGTATCCCTGCATATAGGCTCCACGGTCACTAATTGGTCAAAACGACACCAATCTGGCAGTCAGAGTGCCGATTGGCTATTTTGAAAACACACTTGGGTATAAGTTTCATTGATTCCCTTTTCATTCTACATTCTGACGATTTTGTACTTTGACGAGTGTCAGACGAAAAAAGCTTTTAAGTACTAAAATGAATTCTCTATTTCGTGCAGTTTTGTTATTCTGTACCATCAACAACAGACCAAACAAATCTGAATTGCTGTGACCTTGTGTTCACTACATGCAGATATTTAACAGTGTGTTCTCCCAACATAAAGTTGGCATGTAAATAAATCCAGATGGAGGACCACGGAAGCGGAGGAAATTAAAGATACAAAAGGAATTAAAATTGGGCATTAAGAAATTTTTCTATTTTAAGGAAGCTGGTACAAGTCAGTTCAATTTTGCTGACATGGTAGACCAGTAAATGAAACAGGGAATTGGTAAACAATTGTGTAGTGGATACAGCACATACCTTGGCAACCTACGCTAAGAAATGATAGCAGCTAAGTATTATTACGAGCTATGGAAGGATAGAC
>JAAAKL020006065.1:0-18459 GCA_010016065.2 Carybdea cf. marsupialis auct. non (Linnaeus, 1758)
TAAACGTTTTACACTCATCCCTAGATACAAATATAATCTTGTCAAACTTTGCAGTTACAAAATAAAGCTTGTTATCAACAGGGCTTGGAAAGTAGTCATTTATAACAGGAACTGAGCCATTAATTGTTTTAAACTTTGAAGTGATATCTTGAAATGTTTTCCCATAATCTCTGGAAACATAAAATTTACTCTGCCTTGATGCTACTGGTTTTGGATCTCTCATCAGCATCAGGATTACTGAACTATTAGAGCCAGACCAATGAACTTCAGCCACATATCGTGAATCATTGAAATGGTACTAAAAACAAGAATACGATAGAGAATTAGAAAACATGTGACTTGGTTTAAACGCCGTACAACAGGATAATTACCACCTACTGCGGCGAACATTCTATTTTGTGCTTACTACTATCCTAACTGCATAGGTATACGCAATTTCTAATCAGTGAAGCAGAACTAGTCTTAAATTCTCCTAAGATGAGTCCCAGTGAAGTTTACGGAATATGTCTGCTTTTAGTGGTAGTTAGCCATCTTATTCTGTTTTTGCAGGCGACCGTTATTTCAATGCGAAATTAAACTGTCCAGGATGTTTTGGTGGGTTCACATTCTAAGTTCCTTATCCATGTTATCTGTACATTTTTACATCATTTGGGTTTAGGAAAAGTTGCAAGACGGAATCCACTAAACCGCCGCCGTTGGATTTTTTCCAAGCTTGCAGCAAATACAGCCTACTTTTAACACGTCCGTCAAGTTTGCATTGCAATCTCGCGAGCTATTTTTAACTTACCGTTAGAAGGCGCGGGCTGCATCGATTAAGAGAACTTGGCCTAGTCTATCGCTTGCTGTATTTCTCATGCAACTTGCAACAGCTAAAAGATTACAAGATTTTATCTGATATTACTGGAACATAAGCAGTGTTGATACAATATCGCTTGAGTTACTTGATACTTAGGTGAAGTAAAAGCACTCATGAGATATCAAAAGCGGTACTGGATGCGTCAACAATGAACAGACAGGCAATCAATCGTCATATCGAAGAGATGCCAGGAAAACGGCATTAGTAGATATGGTCTCCTCTTGCTTTCTTTCGCGTTGGAAGATGATGCTATAAATATCAAGCTACGTATCCCGGGAATCTACGTCATCTTTCTTAAACGAAAATAGTGATCAACGGTTTTACATACGATTTAGACATTACGTTCCGCATTCCCCTTTACACATCCATACCTCGCTGCCCATAGAAAGTGCAATTTACGCTGACGTAATGACTGTTGGAATTGTCCTGGTAATAAATGACTAAGCTCAACAAACTAGCACAAAATTAGGCACCGAAGGGTCTACACTTACAAATTTACTTGTTGGCTTGGGATTAGCTGTATCCCTCCTGACCCTTAGCAACAGCTCTTGATACGCGCTGTGTTCTGAGTCACGGCGATTTCTACGTCCACTCTCTTCTGCAACTATGGTGTACGTACTTCGCGACTTGCCTAGTACTCCTTGCTTCTTCATCACTGACAGAGAACTAAATTTTTGTGCTCCATCCACCGACCAATAATAGGCCACAGTAATAGCGTATAGATTAAGAATAACAGTAAATATAATGTTCGATGTCCACATTTCTGCGATGTTAATTCCTGTTTCTTCTCTTGCTATCTGTCTTGGAACATTTTAAATGCACACAAAATAAGAAATGTAAGCACAAGAACCCTATGGAATTGGTCATGTGACTTCATAAATACAAAACGGGAACCTCAGAGGATTGGGTCCCATGACCAACAGCCAATAAGTTAAGTCATGTTTATGTTACCTAATTGCCGTCAATACCATTTCATAAGCGTTGGGTCTTTTTTATGGGAAGTAGGATATCATCAGGTTCCTGTTATGGTTTGTCAAAGCATTTTTGAGCTAGAAAAGAGCCTATGTTAAAAAATATATAACTTTTCCTTGTTTGGATATGACCTTCCGAGTTTCACGGAAATTTAACATTTTTAAGTCTTTCACGAAAAATGAAAATCTTCCGGTTATCAATCTATACATGAACAGGTAAGTAGCTAGCAGCGGTAAAAGGTCAGTTACATTAAGGAGACCAACTTAACTTAGACATACTTCAACTTTTGTTTCAGAACTATCATTGGTCGTTGTTAACAGTAGCAAAGCCATGACATCACATCAGGTCGTGCTTGAAGTGTGTCATAGGAGGGTATTAAAGAAGCAACTTATCCCCCTTCCCTCTTAGTGTGTCATTGGGCTTTGGTCCTCAAAATGTTTGAAACCTCTCATTACATATCCCTTTGATCATTACTAACTCTAACTATATATCATGAATCTGCCGCTGTGCTGTAGGCCTAATATATATAAGTGATCTTTAGATGTGCGGGAAATCATGTGCAAAACTTATCCACTTATCCTTATCTAAAACTGATTTCTATCGTTTGACTAAACCTTGCATCATTTTGAAAGAGACAAACTTGAATGAAAATCAAATTAATCATCTAATAGTAATAGCAACAAAAGATTGTGTGCATAATGTCCAACGACTTATAAAAGAATACCATGCAGATAGCATGGCCTCTGGAACGTTTAAGTATCTTTTAAAACAATAGTAAGCAGCAAAGGGGGCTAGATATGTTATAGTACTCTGGCTCCCTAAAACAGGGGGTAGGGGGAGATGCCCAGTATATTTTGGATTTTTGTTGGGCCGTCTGTAGCCCCACACTCAGTAAATTTTGTCTTGTCCAAAATTTTGACCCAGTCATGAAATCATTACAACTTGAAACTGAAATAGAAAAACATTCACTTATATTTAAACCCACGCTGGAAAAGCCCTTAAACCTTTCCACGATATTGGCCCCTTTGTCAAAGCGTATTCTGACACTCGACTGAGTGACATCTGTCGTTTCATCCACTTGGATGCTCAAAAAGAAACACTCTGCAATACCTCTGTCGATTGTATCTTCTATTATTTTATCCAGACATTAAAAGCTACAAGAAACTTATCTTCGCCTCTGGTTGTTAACAAATATAGTACGAATTGTAATCACGGGACAATGTCCCCCTTTTCTGCTGATGATAAAATCACATTGCTCTTATCCTTTCTTATCGTCTAACAGTCGTAGCAACCGCATGGAACTTTCCCCTTATTTTTAGTACAATATTCTTACGTATAAATCCACTGAATACATCGTTCGTTTAAACAAAGGCGTGTCCCCGATGGATGAAGGGGGCAGGTCCGCGCCTCAAGGGGGCGACCATGAAACAAAACCTAGCATAATAGAGAGAGTACCAAGCAGTTGTACATATATATGTTTCTGGAAAGGGGAATGGTCTATTCCCCATCTCGTTGCTTTATCTGCCCATTATGAAACCTCTCCCTCTTTTCCTTTGAATACCATAAAGTATCACAAGGACAAAACCATTTTTGAATGTAACATATCCCTTTTTAAACCCAATGTGTATTTGCTATTGTCAGCTTGGATTGTCACTGCAAAGAAAAAGCAACTAGACTATTCCCTCACGTCACCAGCGTCAGGGAATAGCATGTTTCACATCGGCGCAGCACATAGGCAATATCGGCGAGTCCAAGTGGGTGCGTAAGTGGGAGCTGGAAACTTATTTGCCCGCTAGCTCCTCAATATTTCTTTCCGCTGACTGGCCCTTTGGCTGTCCGCTTTTATACGAATCCTACTTGTTACCATCTAGGTTTTCGAAGTCAAAACAGGGGAAGAAATTCCTTCAGGTGCCGCATTTTGATTATGTGTGACGCTTTATCCGAGTTCAGAGGAAACTATTGCTTTAATGATATTGTGTTCACACCAAAGTTTAAAACGATTTCGATAACCGTTGTAAGTATTCGCAAAACGGTTCACACCGCCCATCATTCACCTGAACTGTTTCAAAAGCGGTTGTTAAAATCGTTGTAGTTTATTCCGGTTGTGGAAGTGGTTTCGAACCCGTTTTAACTCTCCTCTGACGTCATTTAACAATTTCTTACAGTAAAGATTGCGGAAGAGATTAAATACCAAGTTATTCTGTGGAAAGAAGTCTTTTCGATTTTTCTACCCTTGCGCTGACTTGGAATTTTAAAAGGCAAAGAATAAACTCTATATCAGCTATGGCATTCAGTGAGCGAGGATCCACATGGTCAAATGCCAAGGTTTTGTTTCTGCTAGAGGTTTGGAGGGAGGAACGATTGCAGACATACTATAACTTAACTGGGGCTAAAAGGAACAGCATTGTTTACTATTCTATCGCTGGGGTTTGCGAGGCTTTCAGAGAAGTACCCATCAATGCCCATCACAACTGAAGTCCCTAAATATCGAACACAAACGATAAAAGGGTAAACTTCCTCGTTGAGGTGCTAATCTAACTATCACTTCTAAGTATTTGATGGACCGGCTGCTTGGGAGAAATGCATCGTCTGGGCCAAAATACACATTGGACGTTGCGCTTAGTAAGAAGATTAAGTATAGAATAAGATTACGTAATCGATAAGGCTCTTAAATGCGCAAAAGGATCATGAAAATAAAACAAATCGACGTCTTCCGCTTCTGCAATCCTTAATAACTAAGCAATGAAAAGAAGTGACCCGTAACTCCTAAAAGATGGCCTTGGTCAGAATGAAGCTTTCTGGTGAGAAACTGAAGGAAATAAATCCGTCACGCTGCTGCCGTACGCCATTAGGTATCTATGTTAGGATAATGACTATGTGAAACTATCTAAAAACGGTTGTAATTTTATCGGTTTTGCAGCCGTTATAGCACAAACGTCTCAGGAACCGATTTTGTAGTGAACAAGGCTTGAGCTAAAACAACCTGTCTCCCTGTCATAATCCATGAAAGATAAAAAGTAGAGACTGCGTGGAAACACTATGTTATTTCGTGAAACCAAACGCATGTCATCAGATAGAGAATTGCACCTGAAACAATTATAAAAAGAATGCCATGGGCAATGTTCCCATGCCCTCTGACATCCTTCTATCTTCAGTTATAAAAAGTAAAAAGTTCTAAAATATATTTAAAGCTTGTCTTGCGCAGAAAGCGAAAGATCAACAAACCCTATACACGGTATTTGTTTAACAGCGTCTGCATAATCAGAGACTTTAAAATCTCTGGTGTAACGTAATTGCCAATCTAAAATCCTTCCTACCTGCATACATCTCCCTTTCTTTTCCGATCAAATAGGCCACAGGAAGTTTGTTATACCTGCTGTTGAGAAGGATCCGAATAGATACATAGTATATTTCTTATCAAACATGAAGATTTATTACTTATAACGCATGGCTAAATACAAATCGTAAGAGCTTTCCAATTGACATAAAAAACATACTGATAACACGTTACATCTCAATTCATAACGACAATAACAATACATGGCCTCGTTTTACATGTGAGGCATGTCCAAATAAGTAACAATACCTTTGTGCCTTTTAACACCTACATCTTTTGCAGTATATGCAGCATGCAAGGTATGTCTGAATGTTTGACATTTCCTAGGATTTTTTTATTACTCACAATGAGTACCAGATTTCTCCTTCTTCAAATAATACCTCAGTCATCAATGAAAGCATCCCATCGGTAGTAGACACGGATGCTAAACCAGAATGGGAAACCGGTGTCCTTCTTCTCGCTCACCTTTCAAGGATGTAAACTGAAGCACTCTGCTATTGAGAAGGAAGCTCAAGCGATCCTTGATTCAATAAGGCACTGGAGACATTTCCTTAAAGGTCGCCATTTCACGTTTCGTACACATTTAAGCAATGACAGCGGGGAAAGATTAAGAATGTCAAGATCACGAGCTGGAGTATCGAGCTCAGTTGTTACCGCTTCTAAGCCGACTAAGGGCCTGGCAAAGACAATATTTCAACAGGCACCACGTCCGGAGACAGTTGTGCTACCCCTACTACATCTACTACTACTGCTACTACTACTATTACTACCACTACCACTACTACTACTACTACTACTACTACTAACAGCATTTACTCGCTTTGTCCTCTAGCATTTGCCTCAAACGAAGAACTTACTATTCTCATAATAAGAAGTTAAGAAAACAATAGGCATCTGCGTTGTTCGTTGTGAGTGTAAGCCTAAGTTCTAACGTCCAGAAGAATCTCAACTCATTAAATTCTGTCAGCCAAAGGGCGTCCTTCAAGGGGATCTTAAGTATATCGATTGAAAAAGCTTGAAGTTAAAGGCATCAGTATGATCTTAACAGGGATCCTTTAACAGGTGATGTCAGGAAAAGTTACACTAGAACAAATCCAGAAAGAAGTGGACAATTAAAAGAAGAGGCAGAAACAGGATGTAATGAGTTCAATCAGATTTTATTAAAAATCCTTTACTCAATACAAGGCAGGGTTGCCATTTCAAGGTATTCAGTTACTTTGAAAGAAGTAGAAAGAAAAAGTAAAGCGAAAAGTAAATGCAATTAAAGACAGAAAGAAAATTAAAGATTTTCAAGAAGATGTCCATTGACATTAGATTTAAAAGTGTCAAGACAATAAGCAAGAGGAAAGTAGTCTGAAGACAGAGCCTTCAAGATCTTGGCAGTCCTAGGGAAGAAACTGTCAGCATAGAAATTTCTGTTTGTTTTCGGAATAGAACAGAAAAGTCATGCAGAGATTCATTGCACCGAGTGGATCTTGACTTGATGAGGGGAAGAGGAACTAACTCAGAAGAACACTTACCAAAGTACTACCCGTAGAAAAAACCTAAAGATGCAACATCTCTACGGCGAGACAGAGGATGACGTGTGAGGGCCAGTTCAGAGCCAACCGCACGAGAAATTTGTTTTTAGAGCCGGTAAAAAATGCTGAGATAATAACAATACTACATGCAAGGCCTGATCATTACCTTATCAAGATGCAACACGACGTCAGGTAAAAGAAAGATCATAGGTTACAAAAGAGCTGAAATCCTGAAATCTTTCAATAGATACCAGCGGAGTCTTTCTAGCAGTGAAAGTCACTTGCCTCGTTCTAACCCACTCTACAACAGTGTTTAAATCAGATTAGATTTAAGTTCTGAAGCCATTCTTTCCTGGTGGGGGGGGGGGACTTGTGATGCCCTACTACAACTAGAATATAAAGTAGTATCATTATCATAAATTTCAAGCTGACACAGCACAGAATCTGATAGATCATTAATATAAATGAGAAAAAGTGTGGGGCACAATATAGAACCTTGGTGGACTCCAGCATTTACTGAAAACAAATTAGACGACTCACCATTCCAAACTATCTTAATAGTCCGATTAATTAGAAAAGATGAAATGATCCTGAAACCATCCTGTACATCAGAGAAAAGGCCCATTCTCTCAAGATAAGCCACCAGTTCCATATCAATCGACCTCTCAAATACCTTGCTGACAACAGGCAGAAAGCTGATCCGTCGATTGTTTTGCAGGAAGGAATTTTTAAAAAATTGTTTCGAAGCACATGAATCCACTACAAATATTTGGCTGATGATCTTTTGTACAATATTGTCAATGCGAGAGTAGCTGACAGCAAAGTCCATGCAAATGAACTTGAAAAAGGAGGGTGCACTAAATTTCAAATCTTCCAACAGGATTGTATGATCTACTCGAAAAAAATTTTTTTTTTCATTATTTGCACCACCTCAAATTTTAAGTATCAGTTGCACCATCTTCCTTTTTTCATAATTTTATAGTCAAAGTTGGCATCCTAAACGAATTATTTGCATTCTGTCATAGTAAGCAAATACAAGCCTATACTTATAAATCTTTAAACATGATACATGGATCTCGAAAGCTGGTTACTGATAAACGTGTTAACTTGACTAACAGAAGGACTAAACTTAGGATATCTTTCTTTTACAAAGTCTTGAACTATCCTATCATTGCGTAACTGATTATAGCTAAAGAAACGATTAAGAATAGCACTCATGGAAAGTCCTTTGCAAATGAAATGACTAAAGAAAATACAATACTGTCCACAGCAAATACTAAGGGGACTCTGAAGTTGTCGTGTACTGTGTTCAACTAGGATGCAATTATCTTTTAAAAACTTGACAACTTCTTCTCCATAATAGGTCGAATCCTTTCCATAAGAGTCGATAAATGTTCCATTTTTATTCATAGAGATATGAATAGCCAGCCAATGTTGTCCAGGTTTAGACAAAGGATCCGAGTTTAAAATCATCGTCACTGGATATCGCTCTACAGATGACGGGAGTTGATCAAGTGCAAATACACCTATAAATGATGGAGCAACCACCGGATCCCGGGATAATAGCGTATGCAACTGAAGTGAATCCATGTTTAGTTACTGTAATCCAACAAAACGTTTCGATGCTGATCGATTTCAATCATGGCATCGCTTTCTGCATAGACGAACACGTTCACAGTGGTAGGCAAGGCCTCTGCAAACTTGAGCTCTAAACGGTGATTTCCTCGTTGTTTCATAGAAGTATGACATCCATCGCAATCCAAATCAGGGGATAAATCGACAGCAAAAGTGCTATATCCATTCGCAAAGTCTTGGCGAGATATATCGATTCCTTCATTGGAGTGTAGTCTATTTGTTCCGGAAAACAAGCTTTTATAGCCCAAAACAAAATTGTTTTCCCTGAAATTAAATGTCAGGGGATTGCTGTAGACAGGTTCCCCATTTCGAAAGACGTTAAGAGAAACTAAGTTAAAGTGACGGAAGTTGAAGGGATTCTTCTTAAAGTGACCATTAAAAGCTTGATTTTCTAATAGGCAGATGATGATGCGTTTAGGGAGTTCCCCAAGGAATGCATTACTAATATTTGCTTCCAGATTTCCAGCTGGGATGGCAAAATACTTGGGCGTCACTCTCGTAATTGGATATTTAATAGTATGAGATTGGAGAACTTTGTTCATCGCGTTAAAGACATGATCGGCCACTCGAACTTTGCGTACATAGAGGACTGCATCAGAAACTTGCAGCTTGTAGCCGGGGTTCTCATCGGCTGTAAGTAAGCAGAACTCATTTTTGTGTTGGTGGAGCTTGAGATTCAGAGCTACACCATTAATGATGAGTCTTTCCTGATTAAAAATATCTTGATGTATCCGTCCTACAAGTTCAACAGGTTGACTGTTCTTGCATAGTGAAAGTCGTTCTTTAAAGCCTTGATTAGCACCCTCGGAGGTAAAATCTTCCAGGTGTCCTGCTATGTCTTTGAAGTAAAGAGCATTCTGCAACTGGCTTGTTTTAGCATCCGTCCCATAGCTAAGGATCATTTCCAGAAAAGATTGAAAAGCGTACATGTTAGCTCCATTCGAAATCATTTTTCCGGACAGAGTTACATCGACTTGATTTAACATGGTCGCTGCTAAATAATTGATAGGTGCTACTTTGGTTGTATCATCTAAGGCACTACCATTTTGTTTCGTCACCTTTACTCTCAAGTAGATGAAGGAGCTGGCAAAATCCATAAAATCCTCTCCAGAGGGTTGCACTGAAAATTCAATGGGACCGCCTTCAGACAAAGAGCTAATGGGATGTATATCAACCCATTTTCCACTTACAATCGCTGATTGAACTGGTATTTTCGAAAAGAGATCTAATTCACTCTTTGTACATTCTGGTAAACCTTCAATGATTGACATCCTGAACTAACGAGTTTCAAAAATATCGTTATAGTCTACTTTTGCTTTTTTGCGCCCACGCCCATTCCCTTTGCGTCTGGAAGTGAGAGAGGCCGTTCCAACGTTGCCTTTTATACCCTTGGGTCGTTGGCGAGCAGTCTTTGCTCTTTTCGGACCAGTGATGCTAGATGTCATGTCGGTCATCACCTGTTGTCCAGTTTGTTTGGTACGCCGTTTGATGGCTTGCTTTACACTTTGGCCTTGGCTGACATCGGACAATATGTTGACCCCTGTTTCCAGGGCAGTTTTTCCAAGATATCCTAAACCTTTCTTAACTAGGGGTGCAGCCGTTCGTATGATACTTTTGAAAATGCCTCCAAGTCCGTAACCTCTTTGCAAAGCAGGGCCTTTAAGTCCATGTATACCCCCTCGTCCCGTTTGATAATAAAGTCCAGAAGGAGAGGGGGAAGCCTGTTGTTGAAAATGTTTCACCCAGGTATCCATATGTGTTTTCAGCATTAGTAGTAAAGAAATTTTGATCTTCGGAAATGCAGTGTGATGACCACCTTGCCTTTATCAAATGAAACATATCGGTCGCGGTCATCTTTTATAGCTAGTTGGAGAGATGTAATCTGCGTCGTTCGCAGAGGGATGTAGAAAGGTTTGTGGTATATTTGACTTACCGTTTGCTGATGCATACCCGTTGCTGCTACTACTCGTAATAGTGGCGAAAATATGTTGCCAACCATTTGATCTTGGATAATATCTGTGTAAAAGAAGAGGTTGGAGAACCCAGCTTCCATGTCAGGAGTAAATTTGCTTTCGACTGTAGATTTTTGAACTATTGTAGGACTGGAAAAGCCTAATAAAGTGGCAATGTCCCCTTCCATTTTGAGACGACTTCCTTTAGAGCAACTAATGGAAACAACATTTTTCTTCTCGTTATAGAGTATCTGTATGCGGGGAATGTTTGTCAATTGATTCGTTAATACTTTTACCAAATCTGCTACGGTCCTGTAATAGCCAAAAGGAATTGTCATTGGAAACCATTCTCCAATATTGTTATCATAAAAGATTGTATTATCATCCTTTCGTACATTATGCCACGGGCGTGGGAAGATGGCTTCTGCTAATGTCACTTCCCAGTCTCCGTCGAGTTTTAAGGGAGTTGGCAGGTTCACGTGATAGTTTGACAGTGAATTAGCTGGAAAGAGATCCATGCTGGAATTGCTTGGCAGTGTCAGATAAAATTGTTGCGCATTCATTCTTCTCAAAGCTTTTTAAAGTCGTTAGCTGAGACCCAAGAATTAAACTTGTCTGGATAGCCTTTCCATTTGACTAGATAATATAACTGGTTTCTCGCCAACTTTTTCCTTTTTATAATCTTTTCTACACGATGAAAATCTTCCGGACTAACCTCCACCTTTTGCAGCTCTTCTGCGTAAAACCGTCCCTTGATTTCCTCTTTCGTCAAATCTTGGAGCTTGTAGACGATAGGCTGTTGTTTTAAAACATCTTTAATCAAAAAAATCTCCTCAGACCAGCTTTGTAAGTATCCCTTTTGAAACATGTGACGTTGTTTACTGATTCGTACATAGTCGCCTACTTGAAATTTAACCTTAGGTGGGGATAAAGATTTGGAGTGAAAAGACCGACGAACTGCTATTTCGTTGTCCTTATCAACGTTAACTGGCGCCATTTTTAAAATTCGATGAGTACTGTGATTGTATGAATTCACCAAGTCGTTCAAAACGTTAACGTAACAAAGAGTATTGTTGGCTGAGAAATATCGCCACATCTTAGTTTTTAGAGTTCGATTAAATCGCTCCACGACGCTTGCTTTAAGATGACTGTTGGTGAAAAAGTGGACAATGGCCTTTTGTTTTAAATAAGCTTGAAACTCGCGATTCAAAAATTCCGATCCTTGATCCGTTTGTATCCGTTTAGGTAAACGTCCTGTCTTTATAAAGACATCTTCAAACGCTGTTTTGATAGCACGACCTGTCTTTTGCTTTATGGGACGACAAAAAGCATACCTTGAAAACACATCTATTACAGTGAGAATGTACTGGCATCCCTTATTATAGCGACGAAGTCGAATCATATCCACTAGATCTGCTTGCCATTGAGCATCTATAGAAAAGACTTTAACACGACTTCTCAAATAGGTTCTTCTATACGGTTTATGGAGCGCATATGGTAATTGTTTGGATAACCATCGTTGAACTTGCTTCCGTGTTACATGAGGATGATGATTTTTAACTTTTCTGTACAACGCATCAACTCCACTGAAACTGGAGGGATGTTTAACGTCATAGTAGTAACGTTGGAGGGTCCCTTCCATTCTTGAACGCTCTGGCAGACATGAATAATACTCAAGTCATTCTCTCTGTCTTTTATAGTACTTTTCCTCTACAATATTGAATACACCAATACGTAATGCCACTTATCTGTCCTAAAAGGGGGCAAGTTTGGCCAAAGGGTATCCAAAACAAATAGCAGTACCCAGGCCCTTTTCCATATTTTCGTGCAAGAAATCCAAAGGCGTCGTGATACGTTGCGTGAAGTCTGACTGGTGTCAACCGCTTGAGTAATCTATGAAGTCGCGGTGAATTTCCAGGGCCGATCATGCCACCCCATTCATATTGCTCAATCGCTTCTTCCCAGTCCAAGCCTGGAATCTGATATCTTTTCGCTAAGCATTCCACAATGGTAGCGTACCGTAATTGCTCTACAGACCCCCAATGTTGAGATTGCGGTAGATTTCCACCTCCACACACGTCTAAAACGTTCAGCGGGCTTTGTCGATTTTTGTCATAAAATTTGACTTCTGTCAGTGGTAAGGTTAGCTCTACTTCTAAGCATAGCTTATGCAACGACGCAATCTGACCCATCTTGTACTCTGCGTTTTAAGAATCTATCCCCAAATGGATCGAGCGTCTCTTTATATAGGAAAACATGCTTGCACAGACTGTAAGAATATGGAGCGATTCACAACAAAGTTGCATCACACGACAACCCTCTTCTACGTTTTAATCAAGATACATTTCTTTAACAGTTGTAAAGAGGAAGACACATTACAATAATAGTTCAAAAAGACGTCTCTTAAAGGTTCCCTCTTGTTTCATTTGATTGAGTTTCTTTTCAAGAAATTCGGTATTTAATGGTGCGGTGCAGTTCTTCGTTTCATCATACCATTTGGAAATCACAACCTCATTACTTACACCTTTGAAGGCTTCCTCAAAAAATCGTTCCATCTTTTCATCCCAGCTAGTGAATAGACAAAGCTCATGTGCTTTTTGCCCGGGTGCATCAATTTGACATCCTGGACATTGAGATTCTACCAAGTCTCTCATTCGTTCCACTATCAATCCTTTGTATACTACCAAGAGATGATCTTCATTAAAATAGGTCTGCAATTCTTGCTCTATTTCATCCACTGTGATATCTGGTGTTTTCCAACTTTTTTTCTTTTTGGGGTGATACGGGTACTTGAATGTCCTCTTTCCTTTATTCTTTGTAGTTGTGGTTGTCTCTGGCATGGTCATCACAATATCTGTCTGGATAGATGGTTGCCGCTGTTGTACCAACAAACTTTCTTTACAGACGATTTCCTCTTTGATCTGGGTAAAGAAGGATTGCAATTTCTTCGTGGCTTTAAAGGACAATGCTATCCCGTTTTTAGTAGGATACAGTTTTCCATGATTTCCCAGCATATAGTCTCTGAAATGTAGCAACGGATATCCATTAAATCTCGTCACTACGGCGTACCGGCGTCCTTCTTCATTTAATAGTTGAAATACATCTCCAGTTGATGGATCAACATGCATCGCTGGAAATCTCTGAAACAACTTGACCATTTCTTGCATCTGTTGGTGCTCATCTAGCAGTTGATCGTCCTCTCCTGGTGTTTGCTGCTTGGCATGTGCTTCGAATTTACTTTTCATCGCCTGTACCAAATGATCTGTACATGATACGAGTTTTTCAAATTCATCTGTTGATAGAGCTATTCCTCTCTTGGCCAGCAGTTTTATAGATGTAGACATAATAAACAAATAAAATATGCAGTCAAAGAAATAACAAACGACGATCTTTTCACTTCGTATTCAACAATATATCGTTACAAGAACTATATTAACGCTCTTGTGACAATTTTAACCATCGCGGTTTCTTAACAGACGTTCTTTGGCGTGGGGAAGGGAGCTTTGGTAGAATTTCCTCCTCACTTGCGTTTTCATCCTCTCCTTGCTGTTTATACACACGAACGCGTTTTAAACTTTCTCTGTTAGAAATGAGATAATCGGGAATGTTTAAGCGTGCAAGACCTTTGCTAAACAGTTCTACATGTGGAGGTAAATACCCCTTTTTCTCCTTTAACGTGTGCATAATCAAGTCTACCATATTTGAATTGACGACTCGTTTTCCATCATAAACAAGTTCACCTAAATCGTTCCATGCTAAAACGTCCGGGTTTTGTTTCATCTTGTCCAAAAGTAATACTGCTTTCTTTTTTAATGGGGTTGGAACAGCCCTTTTTATTTCGTCTTCTAAGTGACGTGGAAGTCTTGTCTTTTTCTCCTGTTCCTCCTGCTTTTCTCCTTGTTTCTCCTTCTGCGATATGGGTGAGTTCATAGTAACTTGAATCGTCTTCTGCTTTCCTTCAATATCATTTTTCCTATCTAAAAACTTTTGTAGCTCCTGTGTATACATTCGTGCTTTGACATCAGATGGTAGCGTTGCATTGTTCAAAATAGTCTCACCTTCCTTCTTGGTGTTAAGTAACTGTACTCCTTCGGGATGAATAATATCACGTACACTTGATTCGGTTTTCTTGGCAAGCCTCTCTAATATGCTTTCAGGTACTAGGATCATCCTGCGCATAGTCTTCTGTGTCATGCTCTGCTTATTTTCCACCAAACAGGTTACTTAACAACGATATAGCAATCGGAATAAGTGTAACCAAGAATCCTCCTTGCTGTACTACAATCTCACGTTTTCGTTTTAAAGGAACTCTTGCATCCGCCAATTCACGCAGTGTTCGTTTGTGTTTTGAGAGACGTTTAATTTTCTCTTTTCTCAGAGAGCTAGGATCAGGATGTTTCAAGACGTTAAGACAACACTCTGATAAACATTTGATCAGTTCAATGTTGTCGCTCTTTAAAATAGCTTTGCGAAGCTTGGGAGAGCAGTGTGATAACAGCTTTAAGTGATCCAGTTTTCGTTTCACCATACGAGACATGATCGAATAGTTCAACACAGTTTGTACGTAGAAATGATAGCACGCCTACATTTGCTTCCCTTTTTATAACCTCCGTTTGAGGCATCTCTACTTTGGTAAGTAGACAACATTTGTTCCAGTTGGAAAAATACAAGAACGAAGTTTAAGTTCATCTGGAGATGATGGAAACAAGTCAATAAACAGATAGCCAAAGTTTTGCTTCACTGCATCTTCATACGATTCCAGAAAGTAGTTCGCCTTGCGTGGAAAAAGCTGTTTTGCCAATACCATGATTTGGCTTTGATCTCTTTTTGCTTTGAAAAGAGTGATGTATGTCGCGTTCAGGGCAATATTTCTTGAAAATTTTCCCTTGGGAAACAGATTCTGTGATAAGAGAATCACTGAAACATTGTAATGTCTCCCGCGTGTAAACAGATTTGAAATTTGGAGATCGTTATTCGCTTCCACAAACAAATCGTCAATCACAATCAAAGTAGCAGAGGAATTGGCTTCCAGCAAAGAATGCAGATCACTTGGAATCCCTTGTATAAACTCAATGTTTGGTATCAACTTGTGCAGTCGTGTAAAGAGGTCTTCTTGCACCACCCCATAGAGCCAATAAATATGTGTGACCGACGCGTCAATTACTGTTTCTCGATACTTGATCAGTTCGGTCACAAAGAAAGTCTTGCCAACATATCGGCTTCCCACAACTAACATAGAAAATGGCCATTTTAATCTAGCGTCCATCTTTTCAATACAATATGATACTAAGGCTTTTACTTCGTTTCATATCAAGCATCTAGAATGAAATACTCGCTGACCGATTGTGCAAATATATTTATATGCGCAAAGAATAGTGGCGATCAAAGATCTACCTTCTTTCTCCGCATGTTGAGCAAAGCATAAAACAAAACTATATTTCAAGGAACCCTACAATTTTTTAATATATATATATATTTTTTTTTTTTTTTTACCATTTTGAAAATTAAAAACAAACATCAAAACTAACAGCTACAAACTATACCCTATAAATCCAATGACATTGCTTGTAAACAACATGCAGTATTACTCGTAATTTACAATGATAACATTGCTAGGGGATATAATAATCCCCATCGCGTCCGGTAATTCAAGTTCATGTGTCTTTGAGGAACCAAGTGATTCTTTCTTACACGCGATTTCTTTCTTTATCCTGCTGGAATGTGAAAGTAATAGCCTTCCTTCTTCAACAGAAATAGTTATCCCTCTGTGCTTAAAAGCTGTTATGAACTGCTGGCATATGATGCAATCTCCTAGGTATAAAAAGGAACAACCATTGAGTTCTGTTGCATTACATCTGTTCTGTTGTACTCGATTGCAAACGCCATCGTTTTCACAAGAACGTTCCTTATCCACGTTCTCGATGAGTTGTGCTAAGCAAGTCAGTGTTTGCTCGAACACCTCTGTGGAAAGAATGATTCCTTTTACAGCCAGAATCACTATCCCGTCGTCACTTTTCTCAAATTCCTTGATATGTACCAAAGTCATCTTATTTCCATGAGAGATAAAAACACCCTTTGTCTCCTCCTCGTTTAATGGAAACAGTGTCTTCTGCCACTGGAGATTTTTACTTCCATCCATATTGATCAAATACCAAGTGCGATTGTGATTGATGAGTGAAATCAACCGTCCTTTTATCTTGAATACACTACAATCGTCTTACCAGCACATGAAATCCAAAACAAAAGAAACTTTACTCAATCTTAAAAGAAATGTGTCTCTTTCACACCCCTATCACCTGACCACGATGACAAACACAAAGAACACATCATGAAAACGTGTTGAACACAAAGTGAAAATGCCCTCTCTTCTCACCTGTTCACTGCCATACTACGCGATTGGCTTGTTGATATACTCTTTACCCCTAGATACCAACAACAAAAAGGGTTCTCGTTTAATGTGTCATTTTTGACAGAAAGAATTCTAAAGTCATTCATCCTTCATGTGTCTGAGCTT
The DNA here is from genome assembly GCA_010016065.2 of Carybdea cf. marsupialis auct. non (Linnaeus, 1758). Lineage (NCBI taxonomy): Eukaryota > Metazoa > Cnidaria > Cubozoa > Carybdeida > Carybdeidae > Carybdea > Carybdea cf. marsupialis auct. non (Linnaeus, 1758). The sequence continues at coordinate 16,787 of JAAAKL020006065.1, forward strand.
TCTTCTCCTTGTTTTGTTCAAGTGACGTCACTGCCTTCATTGCCTTCATTTTGAAGTGGCGCAGTACCAAATAAACATCTACTACTACTCTTCAGTAATTTTACCATTGCATAAGCTTTTCTCGTGTTGTGACAAATCAAGTTCTTCTCAATTCCCATCGTCTGCTCCTTCAGCCATTTATCTTCTGCCTATAGGATTTCTCTGTTTGTTTCTTTGTTCATCTTTCTGTATTTTGTTGTTGTTCTTCTTTCTGCAGCTAAGTCAGATTTTGAATGTAATCATGACAAGATCATGGTCACTACCAATATCCGCCCCGGGGAATGTTCTGGTTTTGCTTCTTTTTATGTTGGATTGTACTCTTCTTGAGATCATGACGTAATCAATTTGGTTGTGCGTTAAACCACCTGGGGAATGCCAGGTTGTTCTTCTGGACATTTTGTGGTTGAAAAGAGTATTTGCCACTATAAAGTTGTGTTGCTTCGCAAATTCCAGCAATCCGTGTTCTCTTTCATTTGTTTCTCCTACTCCAAAATTTCCTGCTGTTCCCCTCCATTGATTATGTACGTCAGTGCCACTCTTAGCATTCCAGCCTCCTTGTATTACCACGATGTCTTTCTTAGGAACTTCTTTGATGCTTTGATGCAAGTCTTGATAGAATTCCTCTATTTCCTCGGCTCTGTAATTTGAGGTAGGTGCATACACTTGTATGACTGAAATGTTGAATGGTTTTGCCATAATTCTTACCGAGATGCTTCTACTTGAAATCCGTTTGTAGTCAGAAACTGCTGCCACAATATTTTTGTTTACGAGTACCCCACACCTTGTTCATACTTATTTCTTTCTCCAGCATACCTTATCATGTGTCCTTCTTCTGATCTAATCTCTACAACACCATTCCATCTAAATATCCCTAACACATTCCATTTCAATCTATTCATTTCTTTTGTTAATATGTCAATCCTTTCTGTTCCCTTCAAAGTTCTCACATTTCAGGTGCCGACTGTGAGTTCACTTTTCCTTGTTTTCATAACGCTAGTAGCCAACTTTTCGCAATCCCGACCCTGGTGTTGAGTGCCAGTGGGTTGCGCGGCCGTTTTTATCCTGGGCCCCGACCGATCCAGTGTGAATGTGGTTCTTGGTGTGCTCATTTGGATGTTACCGTGGGCAAGATAACCCGCTGGTGCACATATCCTCTCAGGGTGTGAGTGCCGTTGGCTGCAAAGAGCTCTTCCGCCTTTCTTCATCCAGAAATAGAAAAAGCAGACCAAGCCAGTGCTTGATTACATTGTTCAAGTCGACGAAATAGATTTGTCTGATCTAACTAAAACTGACTTTGTGGAGATGTTCAAAACCAGGTGGAGGATGGCATCAGCGCATTCGTAGCACAATCCTCGAAAAGTCAGTCATTGGAAGACCAACCAGAACATGTCAGAATTCACCGAGTAACATAGCGAGATCAACAATTATTTTTAAAAAGGGATTTAGCAATAGTTTTTGGATCGAACAATTCTCTGTTATTAAACAGGCCAGGTCTGATTATCATCTAAGGGTTCTGGAAGCCATACAGATAAAACGTACAAAAACAGATCATTGCCACCATAAGGACTTTGTTTTAGACGTCTGTTTGTTTTAGTCATGTTTTCGTTTACGTTCTTACTGTTAGCCAATTACAT
>JAAAKL020006066.1:0-18459 GCA_010016065.2 Carybdea cf. marsupialis auct. non (Linnaeus, 1758)
TGATCAAGACAACATCTGACCCCATATAATTTACAGGCACCCTCCTGGTGCTGGCGTCAGTTTAAACTGACAGGACTGAAAATACCCATAATTCATGATTTTCAATTTTTTAAAAAAAATTAATTTGACAGTGTTATGTTTTTCATCAATAAGAACAAACTGTCAAAAAATAAGAGTTGGAGCAGTTGGCATGATATGGGTTAATAGAGATTAATGGATGGATGTACTTAGACATGGCTCTTCTTTATTTTAGGTTATTGCCTTAAGTGTTTTCTTCGCCTTGATAATTAAAGACCCAAGTAAAACGGAGGATGAGGAAGATAACAGCAGAAGAAAGGATTTAGCCAAAGATGAAGAAGCACAGGAAGGAGATGAATGGGATGACGGACCCTCAAAGGAATCGCGTAGAGAATTTAAGCTGCCTGACGAAAAGAAACTAGAGGAAGCAAGGCAAAGGAGGCTTCAAGAGAAGAAAATGAAAGCCATCATAAGAGAGATAGTTATTCATCTGATGTTTTTAATGCTTTGTCTGTTTGTGGGGTATAGTAATTTGGATTCGTTCTCATTTAACCTTGGATACTTGGTACGCAAATTGGCATCTGAAGGAGGCCTCACTAAGTCATATAAAGGTGCAGATTCTACTGTTCCTGCTGCGTCGGTATGTTATTACTCCTATTACTTTTCACTGTCAAATGAACGGAGGATTACAGATTGTTAAGTATTGATAAGTGCAGCTCAAATAAGAGGTGATGAATAAGGGCCTGGCCAAATATGACCTTTTCAACAAAATTAAAATTAAACTTTAACAGGTTTCCGTCCAATACATAAGTGTCTTTTCAAAGTTATATTTAACTAACCAATTTGTTTTTCAAATTTGAGCTACGTAAAGAAGATATTAGTCAAGGCAATCGTCTCGATTGGAAGAGTAAAACGTCACTTGTAGAATTTATCAGATGTGGTTCCCATAGCACAATTATTAATATCGATGCCACTGAGCAACCTATCACAAGTTCACGTTTACCAAAATATTCACCAGATACTGATCACATCAAACTTTACGAGACGAGAGAATCGTAACTTGTTCCTTTAGAAGATCTCCCACAGCAGTGTTTAGCTGAGCAACACGAAACAACTACCATGGTATATAAAACTTTAAAACTTATAATATATATAAAATAAAATGGTTTCATTTTCAAATATCTTCATTTTTTACAAAAACGGCAATATTTGTTGATAGCATTGTATTGATAATGTAAATCCCCATTACATCTCGTACCCAGTCATGTAGATTGAAGATAGTCCCAAATAATGACTTGACGTCATGATCAAAAGCAAGAAGAAAAAGTAAATTGCTTATCGAACAACCAGTCAAGAGTACGTCATCTAAGCTGGACTTTTTATTTTACCTTATAATAGACAAACATCATCAAAATTTTAGCTCAAAACGATAGTTATACATCATTTTATTTTAAAGATGTTTTTATGGAATCTATTACTTTCGTAACAGAAACCAACATAAACAAACTTCTGTAGAAAACTTTTAAAATAACACTAAATCCATTATTCGCTAGAGGTACGTTTGGAAAAATACAGCTTCAGGTTCTTTAAAACAAAAATTTCTTCCAATTGTTAATGTTTATTTGCATTATTTATATTCAGCCTATTTAAGTGTTTTTGCTTTTGAATCATACCTTGTTTACCTGTTATTATGCAGGAACAAAATCTTTTTCACAGTTATATTTTATTCCCTTAGCTCGTTTATTCTTCATATATAATTTTCGCCCTTCTACCCTAACGGCATGAAAATATTGTCGCCAGGTTGATTTGAGAAGTAATTTATTCCGTTCTCTCGTTATGCGGTGGGGAAGTGTGATGTCACGATTTCGAAAATTTTTGAATCACAAGGAAAAGACTCAAGTTTCATGTTGTCTTAATTATGAGAACGCTAATGGCCAAACTTGAGAGTGACTCCCTTTCCCAACACAGAGATATCAGGTTTCAAACTTTTGAATCTCTCTAACTAAACCCTATTATTTAATGCTGGTTCCTAACTTAAGGAACCAAGGAATATCAACAGAGTTTTGACCAGAAACTTTTGAGATTCAAACGCCTGTAGTTTAAACATTATATACACTATAGGGATGCTATTTTGGAAAACAGACTATTCCAAACTTGCCTTTCGATATTTGGAGTAAAATCGTACTCTTTCCAAAAATTTTGATTTGTGACGTCATCACTTTCCCTCCGCATTAGTTTGTCATTATAGATGATTAATGTAAACATATTTATGAGCTGTTATCATGATATATCTAGTAAGACATCATTCACCTTACTCTGTGATTTTTGCATGAAAAGATGATAATAAGAAAGCGAATTAGAGTTAGAGAGCTTATCTAGCATTCAGAATGTTGGTGCTTCAGGTCGGTCGTCAACCTGAAAGCATCTATTGCTAGCCCAACAGGAAAATTGATGTGTTAAATTAGCTGGGGGATGATCAAGGCGTGGAGGTAAGTAATTGGCCATCCGACATCATCGAGCCGCTAGCTCAGGACGTGTTATTCTCTACCACGTCACATTCCTACAGTTACCTTTATATAGATATTAACATTTTCTCAAGTGTACACGTAGGAAAACGTATTCCAATATCTATACAATACTTAAAGCGATTTGTTACTGTGTCTATGAATCAAGACCAACTTGGTACCGGTAGATGAATAGCAACACAGTATTTTCTCTGACTACAGCTGACTTTTTACTGAATTCATCTTATTTTTATCAGGTCTGCTCTTTCGTTAAGGCAACCCTTTCATCAACCCCTCATTTCATGGAAAACGTCCTTTTGAATAATACCCGTTTATTTAATTCACCTTATAGACAAATGCTTTCCTTTCATTAACTCCCTCCCTCTAAGGTTAAGAGGGAAGTTACCTTTGTCGTTAGAAAAGCTAGTATGTTGCTTCGAGTTTCTGCTTACCCGTCAATCCAGCGCAGAGAGGATGGTCTCCAAAATTGCGTAGAGCTGGATGTCGATGTCCTCCATTGGAGTATTGGGGGCTAATGTGGCGACTAGAGATATAGATCGTGTTATCAACGGGAGTTACCTAGCTCAGTTGGTAGAGCGCTAGTCTCAAATGCGTGGGCCACGGGTTCGAATCCCGTTGGTGACATACTTTTCAGTTTCTCGAGCATCTACTCAAACTTAACATGTAGGCAGTGAATATAAATGATCTAGACCAGTGTTTCTTAAATTTTGATGCCCATCACCCCTTTAGAACTCTCACGAACCGCTCTAGTTCCACTATTCATATTGCCACCACGGTTTTTAACTAGCCGTAAGCAAAGTGGTCAAATGTAAACACATATGGTTGTTTCTATTATCTTAGAACTGAGGAACACGTTTGTTAGCATTCCTTTGTAAATAATCTGACACTGCGATGGACCTTCGGTTTTTTCTGTAGATTGCTAATAGAGGAGAGTACTGGCATTGGATAGACAAAACCATTATACCATTCCTGTTTCCTGATGGTTGGTACAATGGGAATACCGATTACAAAAGTGGCTTCATAGCGGACAATGAACCATCTAAAGTGCTGGCGTTGGCTAGATTCCGACAGCTGCGAGTGCGACCAGGTTTGTTCTTATTCGGTTGGTTGCTATTTTTCAAAAGTAATATATCCTCAATTTTCCTTATGTGATTATGTTGAGGGACTAAAGGGAGGCTACCGGTTAGCGTTTTAATGCTAAATGTAATCGCAGTTAGAAGAGTTGGATTTAGAAAGGTAGTCACATCACTGGTCTCCAAAGTTTTCATGTAGATAAGAAAAAACAGCATGATTATGTAATACACCGCCACCACACCCACACACGTTTTTATGTCTTTTGAATGTTCATTTTCCTAGAACTGATATTAAACAGCGTTAAGCAATCCCGCGATTAATCAATTCTAACAACTTTTGAAAATGTGTCACATATGTATGAAGGCTGGTAAAATTGTTAATTCATCTATAAGCTCTAGGAAAACGTATATTCTTGCATTCGAAATAATAGCGTTACAACATAGAGGGATGTTACCAAAGTACTTAAACACTGCTCAGCAACTTACGGTAGGAATCAAAGATAAACAAGTGACAAGTAAGTGATCTCAGCAATGTAACATTTAGAATGCGCAGTGCAAGTCAGAAATGTACATTTACCGAATATTTTAACTATTTACCTGAAAACATTCTCAACCATTAGCTGGGATGATGCTAGACTTTTTCCTGTAATGCCCATACCTGCCCAGGGTCTTAAAACCAATACATGATACGAATGTTGATCCAGGGTCTGAAGACCAATACCTGATACGAATGTTGATCCAGGGTCTTAAAACCAATACCTGATACGAATGTTGATCCAGGGTCTTAAAACCAATACCTGATACGAATGTTGATCCAGGGTCTCAAGACCAATACCGAATAACGATGCTTAAGGTGAGTTCTAAAATACCGGATACTAATTCCTATAAAGAGTTTTATGACCAATATCTGACACCCATACTAATCTGGTTTCCAAGCATCAATACCCTACAGTTAGACCAATATCTTGTATTAAAACCAAAGACCATCACCTATGCTAATAGATTAGAAGATTGGTATTTGTTACTGTAACAGCTTCGTTAAGAATCATAACTGATATCTATGACGACCATAAGCCCTAAAACTGCTACGCAATATCATAGTCTTTCAAACTTCTAAGACTCACAGCAGATTTCTGCCATTGCTAATTTAGTGTAAAAGGACGGATACCTAATGTTACTAAGAGGTTGCGGCAGAGAGAAGTAGAGGGATAAAGCTGCATCATCATTTGTGAGCTTCCGACCTTTCAAAGGAGAAAGGGAGAGAGATGTCGATGTAGAAAAGCCTTAGTGCATTCATTCAAATTAAGCATATTTTAATACTATGACATTTTAACGTGTCTTTGAATTTTTAGTTGTTACCATACTATTACAGTTGTTTTGAATTAATTTACGCCAATAAATTACCTCTTAAACAGAATCGTGCACTAAACACCCGATGTTTAAGAACATAATTTCTCAGTGTATTGGAGGATATTCTTGGGGTAACGAAGAGCAAAAAGAATACAGCGCTGGCTGGGAACCGCCCCTGAATATGAGCACCCTTAAAATGAATAGGAGAGGTAGGAGAAAAGCATACTGGATGGGTAAGATTGATTATGATGTTCCACTTACTTGTATTTACGATCGTGGTACAATAAGTAAGATTTCACTGAGTCTCGACAAATTTCAGTGAAATCTTGAGTGACCCTTGACTTAAATTGTAGATCCCAGTAGGTATTTATTGAGAAGAAACAATCAAGTCCTATTGAGCTATCCAAAGTTCAATTCATGAAAAACAATAGGCGATGTACCATTTTATTTTACATGCCTACTCTTTGCACTAGTTGCCAAAGAGAATTCGTGATGCTTCTTTGATTTGGTGTTTTAACAAACAACTTTAAAATATTTTTAGAGAAGCGTGCGAATAATAGCGATAGCAGATTTTTATTTAATGACATTTTATATGATTTCTAAGTTGATAGTAAACCAACGTTTCTATTGTTACGAGCTTTTATTTGTTAATTGTAGTCACCCGGAACCTTTTTCTGTGACAAACATTAGAGAACAGCTGTATTGATAATGTGATATGCAATCGGCTATAATAGCTTTATCTGACACCATCCAAACTGATTAAGGTTACAGGGCCCCACAAACCCTCAGATTCTTTGTAGCTGCCCCCATTGCTGATAGCGTGGCTGAAGAAGATGGCAAATCAAAGTGCTGGGAGCCCAGATCTCGTTGACCCTTGTTGATATCTGAAGGCTGATGTTGCCTGTTTTCAATTGTGGTATATTTTCGTCGTTAAACCAGTGTGACGCAAACGTTTGCGACTTATGCTATCATCTTGAGTTACGTCAATTTCGAGTCAGTTGCCAATCTGATTGTCTGATGTATTGAGATGAGCTGAAGTGCACATGTGCTTTGGCTCGTGGATCGTTAAATGTATTTGAAGGTTGCAGGTTCTTCGCAAAATTTCGAAGAGCTGATTTCTAATCGTTTGCCCTGGTTCTGGATGCAGTTTTAATATTCCCCACATGCTGAATCCCACATGCCCCGTATTTTAACAGATGTGATACAAATTTGGAGTTAAATTTGGGATGCTCAGTCTCATAGCTTCATGTTGCTTTCTGTTTGAAAACTCTTTACCGTCCTCGATAAAAAGACAAAGTCCCCAGTGAGATTTTTCTTTGTAGTTGTCATAGACACTCCTTACTTTCTTGATACTATTTAACTCTTACTAATTTCTTTTTTAAACTTAGAGCGTTTTGATGAGGGATTATCGGTTGCTAGCAAATGACCTTGTGATGACATGGTTTTCTAAGGCTTTTTTGCCTAAAAATGTACGGTAAAGTAGCCAGGCCTGTCTGTGAAGAGTTGTTCATTTCGTATGATATGAGTGACAGCAAACTGCATATAAATATCAGTGGGTGTCTACGGCCTGACGATAAGGTCAGCCACTAAATTAATACTTCGTTTTGTGATCGTGAAAAGTGGAAAACGACAAGGATGAAACGTATTTGATTGTTCAATGAAAGTTGCTTCAATGATAAAAACGTATCCCACTTCATTCACTTTCCAAACAAGGAATTAATCGTCAGTGTGAATTTAGATGGCGTTGACGGTCAATTAGAATGTCAATCAGTTTTATTACAATCTTTATGTTAATTTCAAAGCAAACCAAGAGAATAAAAGGCAAGACAACGAGCTTTCTGGCGCTCTCACTTCCCTTCTCCGATGGTGCGAATCATCTTTGATGCCTAGGATGATCTTAAAAAAATGATATCAAGTATACGTACGATGCTGATGCTATTCCTAAAAGTTAAGGCTTTTTTTTCTCTCGTAGGGATGGAAATGCCTTGGAAGTATCAGTCCGTTATAGCATTGAAAAATTTCCCTTTCATGGGAAAATTTGCAACTTATGGAGGAAGCAGTTATGCTGTCAGCATCGGGCCTGATCAAAGAATAGCAAAGATCATAGTTCAAAAGCTGAAGGAAAATTATTGGATAGACAGATATACACGAGCTATTTTCACCGAAGCTAATATATACAATGCAAACACCAATCTTATGTTGATAGTTACTTTTCTGACTGAAATATTACCAACGGGAGGATATAACTATTTTGAAAATGTCCAATCGCTTCGATTGTTCCGCTACAACGGTGGATTCGGAGGAGTTGTGCTCGTTGTTGACTTTGTATACATCATTGTGACTTTAATTAATTTATACAAAATTATCAAGGGATGCAGAAAAGAAACTATCAAGGGATACCTCAGCGATGCCTGGCATGCCCTTCACACTCTGGTAACTGCATTCTCTGTTTGCACCATCGTGACTATATTTGCGCGTGTGGGTGCAGTAATATGGGCTACAAATCAATACAAGAATGACCCGGAAGTGTTTGTCAGCTTTGCCTACGTTGGTCTTTTGGAATACTTTGTTATGGCTTTTATCGGATTTGTCGTATTCTTTACCAATCTAGAATTCCTGAGACTTCTTCGGTTTAACCGTAGGATCGGTCTTCTCACAGCCACCATGAGAGAAAGTGCCAAACCGCTGATGTCATTTGGGGTCATGTTCATCTTCTTGTTTCTCGCATACGTGAGTATGGGGCATTTCCTATGGGCTGATAAGATCGAGGACTTCCGAAATATTATCAACAGCTTTATTGCCATGATGAAAATGTTCTTGGGACAATTTGACGTGGCTGCCTATCGTAAGTTTTCGCCTTATCTGGGACCGATACTCTTCTTCAGCTACATGATCTTAGTTCAAATGATCCTCATCAATGTCTTCATTGGAATCGTTTGCGAAACTTTCGAAGAAGTTCGAAGCGATGCTGAGAAACAGCCGAATGAACATGAGATTTTATCGTTTATGACAAACAGATTTAAAAAGATGGCTGGAGGTGTTGGTGACTTGTCTTTAAAGCCAATTTATAGGGACTGGAAACCGGAGTGGCAAGTGACTCTTGAAGAAATTGAAGAGAAAACAGACAATATTAATTATTTCCTGTCGGATATAGAGGCTCAAGAGGTGCGCCAAACCAAGTGGTTTGATGCCGAAAGCGCCGATGAGCGACGTCGCATTATGCTAATGTTTCTGATCGGCTCAGAAGAGTTTGTATACGAAAATGAAATATGTGATGCCATTCCGATTATGGAAAAGAAGTTTAAGGGCATGAACGCTGAAGAGCTGAGTGGATTAGCAAAGAGGTGGTCTGTGAAGAAGAAATATCAACGAGAGCATCCAGAAACATCTCTTGGTGTCACGTTAGACATCAGGCAGTTTTATGAGGAAAGTAGCTCGGAGTATGAAACGGCAACCGGATCTGAAGAGGAATCGGACGAGTGAGCTCCCAACACTAATACAAGCCAAAATGGAAACGTAATCAAATCGTAATACATATAAACAAATGAACTTATTGTCTTGATTTTGCAACAATGACACTGCATATAAATTAACACTCAAAGACAACGTTTTCATGATATTGTGCTCTTAAGGGTTATTTTATTGAGGATTTGCAAACCTTGACCGAATATTTTGTCCTTTACAAATCGCAGCCGGACTGTTTTTATTTAATAGAGAGAAGCTAAACCAACAGTTTGAATAGACCGCAATTATCAAGGATGGTGTTGCTTACAATTTTTCACTGCGTATATGAATCAATTCTTTGAGTTATTGTGGGACATGTTCCCATTTTTAGCAAAGAATGGAATCTTTTTAAGTCACGGAACCCAAATTGCTCTTCATAGGAAAAAGTGTTTTCGTGTCATAAGTACTTTACATGTTAAGCGACCCGTAAAATAGTGTTGAACATCATCTTAAGCAAGAAAACCTATACATGGTGAAGCTTCATATTTTAGTGGGTATTGGTACATGCCTCTATCTGAAACAAGCGTGTAGGGGCGCTACTTTTTAGTCACGAGATTTAACAGATCGATAAAATGGTTGGGGCAATAAGAGAACGTTTTGTTTTATTCAAATAATTCGAGTGACCTCAGGGAGCATAGTCCTGTTTTGCAACTTTGTGGTATTCAGAAAGTATCATATAATGTATGTATACACGCATGTATGCTTGTATTAGGTAGATCGTACCAAACAAAAAAAGCATACATTTTGCCCTCAAATAACTTAAAATAGTCTGACGCAGGGTGCTTCCGACATGGATAGGTGACGTGGAAGCATAGAAGGGATTTGGTTTATGCTACCATGAATATTCTACCAACAAAAAAGGTCGTGAATTTTTCGAGCAAGTGATCAAATACAATAAATACAGAGTACAGCACTGACAATTTTTAGGATTGTTAAAGAGATGGTTGCGAATCAAAGCAACGACCAGTTCCTCAGTAATAGTGTTCATTAAGGTCTGAGAAGATCAGAAATCTCCTTGCCCTGTTAGAGTAACGCCACGTTAAACGATCTTAATAGTCGTGGGGCATCATGTTAACATAATCATTCTCTGTCTTTTGTAAATCTTAAAAAAAGCTTTGTTAGCCCTCCCTGTGTGTTTCCCAAATATGAGATCAATTATCTCCTTGGTATTTATATAATTCAAAGTGACTCAAAAATCCTATCAGAAACAAAGTCGGCTTTTATTATCATTAAATATGACATTCTACTTCCTTCTACAATTCCTGACTGGTAAGTGGAAGTAGAGTAATTTGGGGGTAGAAAGGAAGAAAGATTGTAGAGATATTTTGGTTAGTGAAGATTTTAAGAACCGAACAATCACTACAAGCTATTCATGTACTTTACCAGTTGGTAAATTATGCCATAATCTCGTTCACTTTCAAGACGTGAATTGCTTTTTGCACAGCATAGATAAGAGTATAACAAGTTTAGAAATAGGAAAATGTTCTGTCCGACTAATTTTGGGCTTAGGTAGTGATTAAGACCTTCTAATTTTCTAGAGCAGTAACTCAACTACTACCCTGTCGTAGGCAGCAATAGCAAAACTGCTCAGTAGTACGTCGCTCGTTTGCAATTACATAACCAGCTCATATTTTCAGGAGTCTGGAGAAAGAATTGTATCTAACCGGTGGTCAAAAGGGTGTCATTTTACTAATTTGATGGGTTGTCGTTATTTGTTTGGATATAAATGCATTTTTGCATTTGGATATCTTTTGAGACGGAAGGCGCAGGACATTGAAAGCATACAAGGTTTCAATAATGAAAATAGCAATTGAGCTCCCTAAAGGTTGGGCTAAAATATTTCTCATCATCATTGCTGATAAATACTATGGATCCTCTTCAAATACCGTTCCCTTGAATAGGTAGCCTTCCTGATACTAGGTATAGATAGTACTGTAGAGAAAGGGAAAACATATAGAAAATTTGGTTCACTCGTGTGTAACCCTCGATTTCGTCCCGTCTTTAGGTATCGTTTACTGTACGACCCACATGTCACGTCTGTATGTTTTAATTTTGTGTAGAATTGTCCTCCCATTCTTAGAAATTTTTATTTGTGGGAGACAAACGAGCACCTGAGGTTGGGAGAACAAACCGAGGATTATTGGACTCTCTTTACCGGACTCTGTTCCGCTACTCACTTGTAAGAGCACGTTTGGCGTTTCTAAGGCTTTTATATATTTAATGCAAAACAAGTTTTGATTTTAAAATGAATTTGATTTGTATAGTTACATTAAGCAAGATCAAGTGTTTATGACATAAACACAAGTCACTTATATTTTTAAACATGTTGTAGACGCTCATTGGAACACTTCAGTGATTGGGAAATTATTGTAAATAGTCAAACCGATTTTTTGCAATTTATGTAAAACAAGTATAATCAAATTTTATGCATCATGTTGAAGTGAGATTTGGATACATTCACAAGTGATGGTCATGTCAAAAAAACTTAATAAACTATAAAAAATTCAACATCGTGATTTATGATTATTGCTTTGTTTTTAAATCTTTGATATCGTTAATTTAAAATCAATCGTCTCGTCAGCTAAAAGAATGTTTTCATCGTTATCATAACTTCCCAACAAATTTTGAAGACGTCTTTTAATTCTAAAGGATAAGCAGGTATCTTCTTCTTCTTGCTTCATCCAATGCCTGAAGGTGCAGGTGAAACTTGAATATGTTCCGAAGCCCAGTGCCCTCAAACAGCCGTTGCAGTTATTAGTTCAGATCCTTCCAGACCAGTTTCCTGTTCGACTATTGACTTCAGTGTGACATAAGGGCCACCAACTCTTCTTTATGCAAAGTAGCAGGGCCGGCGAAACGAAATTTTAAGTAGGGGGGCCGTGGAAAGTTCTAATACGGTCATTCACAACGTTATAAGAAACATATAAGGAACATGTTTTGCGGAATCAATCATAAAAAAAGATAACTGTATAACATTTTTGAAAGTACAACATCTGATAGCAATTTGCGGAGAAACTTAATTTGTCAAGTCAGTTCGGCACACCAAGTCAGAGGAGTCAAACTGTCCAAAATAGTGCTTTCTCTTATCATTAAATCCAATGAATTCATTAGCAACTGCGACCAGATCCAAAGCATCTACGAACTCCTTATGAACGTTAAGCAGGGCCAAGGCATTAAATCTTTTACTAGACATGGTTGATCTTAGCCACGTCTTCAAGCGTCTTGCTGTTGAAAAGGAGCGCTCTGGAGTGCACGATGTAGCTGGATTGATCACGAGAAACCTCAACAAGGTACAAATATTAGGCAGCAATTCCCTCTGAAAGTCCTCGAGTGCGTGTACACTTTCGTGAAAGTTTCTGAAACAATGTAATCCTCTCGCATTTAGCAGAGTCTTCAGAGTAGTTCCTTCGACTTCCAGTGCATTAAAATCGGTCTCGCTCCCCTACAAGGCCAGGACGTCCTCGACTTCAGAATTGCCATTACAGCTACTGCCCACTTGACTATGAATCAATATTTGTATCAGTTTCATGAAAAATGTAAAACTGGGTTGCTCAAATCTTTCTCGAATGGAATAGATGATTATGTCAAGCACATTATAGAATTCTATTCTAAACTTCTTCTTCTACTTCTACTGTAGAATTCATCCTTTTGGTTTATCATGGCGACTAATACGTCTTACGAGTGAAAGTTGTCTCTGTCTCACAATCTCTTATACACGGGGTAAGGAACCATACACCACGTTGTTTGTAGGATGTCTTTTCAAGGAAATGTTGCTCGAAGCATGTATGTGTCTGTTCCATTTAGACGTTTTCGACCTGCCACATTTAGTGTACATGATTCTGATTCCTACATGAGAATCGCCTCTATGCATAATAAATTTGGTTCTTATACTCTTCTTCTTGATTCTATATCTGGAATGCTTTTTAAGAGATGATTCTTCAGATGATCCTCTTATTCTCTTTCTTGGGTGCCCCTTTCTAAATAAATGTCTGGTGTAAAAGAAGTGATGATATGTCCTGTTTCTTTTTTCTAATGCTTTTTAGTGGTTGCCTCTTAGGCGATTCCTAAACTTAGAGGAACTCACAACAAGCTGCCTATTTTCTTTCTCAAATGCTCTTTTCCGGATGCTTCTGTGTAGATAATAGAAAAGTTGACACATTTCAGATTGAGTCTTTTATAACGCTATTTTCAGTATTTCAATGCAGATGATTCTCAGATGTAAAAGAAAGTAACAATACGTTATTTGTATAGTTTTTCTAACGCTTTTTTTCTTACAGCTAGTTCTTTGATGATGAGATCCACAACAGGCTTATGCACATACGATCGTGTAGCAGACGCATTTTTCTAACCCTGGGCAGTATAAGCTAATACTACACTTGAGTCGGATTAGCTACCAGATATGCTGCAACAATGGAGCTCCATGCCTGGGTATGTAGTAGGGGAGGGGCTTTGAATAGTGACTGCCATGGAAACATGATATCGTAAATTTTCTGATAGCAAGGGGAATGTGTTAAACTGCTATCATTTCTCAATATGATGACAAGGTAATGAATATTTAGGTAATGACAAGGATATGTAATAAGCAAACGGATATAACATATCTGAAATAAACTGTAAATATTTGTTTCTATGTTCAAATGATACAACTCTTAAAATTATTTTCAAGCATAATGGATTACATGGTACGATGTGCTTACCATTTTAAGCTATGAAACAAGAAGCTTGCTGTCAGATATTTTTATGTTACTGAAATTAAAATAGGTAGTACGTATTGATAATGGAGAAGTTGTTACGAAACAATCAGCTAGCGCTGGTTGATTATAAAATCGTCACTAAGTAATAAACTAAAACCAATAGGACTGGAAGCATATCTCAGCACTTGAACATTGATGACTATGGCAAAGCGATCTTGTGGCACAAATACGCTAGTCCTCAACGCCCACAATTTACCTCACTGACAGTTCAGATTTAACCAGAAATCATATCCAATCAATGGACATGGCCATGAAAAGTAGTTCCCCTTCCCGGCAAAGGTGTTTCTCTTCCACTTCTAAAAGTGGTTTTACTTTAAGAACGTAATCATCTCAAGGCATTAGAAACATGTGCTCTGGTAATAGCATGAGTGCCCACCTCCCCCAGCGGTGGTCCTTTAGTTAGTCATGTTCCTGTGGAGACTTCAGGGACTAAATATGGCATACAAACATAAATCTCACAGAGAAAAGAAGTTGCTCAGGCAATAAATCGGCCGTCTACGTCCCTTAGTTTGTTACTTTTTTGCGAGATATAGCAGCAAGGATGAAGGTTTTATGACGAAGGCGGAGCAAGCAAGAGAACCTGACATAAACAGTACGTGTATGCAAAGAGGAAGTCCATAGTCGTGACGTCATCCGTTGGTATTCACAGTCGCTATTGGAATTATGTAGTCCCAACGGATTCAACACAGAGAGAGTGGAATAAGTATTTTTATGACACAAAGATTAATCTTCACCTGCTGGTAACTTTCTCATCGTGGTATTCATTACAATTTATTGAGCACACCAGCCTGTTCCTAACAGCTTTATTAATCTACGATTTGTTTTCAGGGAACAGCATCTGACTGGTTCACGCGCTACTGAGAAAAAACAATAAATCCTTGAAAACAAAACAATAAAACAGGTAAAGATAGCAGCTTCGGTGAGCATTGCTTTTGTCGAGTAGTTAAATGACGCGTAAGAAGACCCAATGCTGTCAAAATGGGGCCAAGAGGTCTAACTACAACAAAGGCCTTGGCCATGAGGGACCCCGTAATAGCTGAAGTCCATAAAACGTTAATGGAGTATGTTTGTTTTCATTTTTAAGTACAGTAACAATTCATCTTATCACTATTTCCGCCAACGGACCATCCCGCCCTCAAGACAACTCTTATAAAACTCTTGATTACAAACGATGAAGTAAAAGAATTAGTACATGTACTTTTGCAAGTAAATAAATGATGTTTTTTATTAGATATTTGAGATTTATCATACCTACAAAGGCGAACGTTCTGGTTTCCAATCCAAATGTTGTCAATATTTACTTCTTAACCCTATTCCTATTGGGGGAGTTGAATCAATCTCTGACGTTTAAAAATCGTGATTGCTGTAAAACTACCAGTCATTTTGGCCTAAAATTTTGTGAATCTTCCAGAAATTTATTATAGCATATGGTCATTTAGATTTTTTTCGGTCACACGTACTTCCGGTCCTGCTGTGACATAAATGAAACAATGCACCATCTAGTGACTGAATCAAACAAACCGATCACCGTTCTCAATTTCTCTATTAATTAGCTCTCCTTACCAAACCTGACCGTCTGGCCCCTTACGAAGGTTTGATTTGATCCTCTTCTGTTCTGGAGCATCTTGCACTATCAGCATGCCAAATTTTAACAGTGTTTGATTTAAAACATTTCATTCTTTACATTCTTTCAAGTCCGCCGAAAATCTCTTGTACATACAAATTAATGCCAATACAAGTTTTTAATTGACTATTCAAATTTATACGCGGCGATTTCAAACTTCACTTTTAATAGAATGTCGTTATGGCCAAGAAACTTTTCTAGCAAATTTAGTATACAGACAAGCTTAACCAGTTAAAACATTTTCAAAAATTCAAATGCAGATAAACTTTGGTACTTTTGACCTATTGATATTAACTCTACGTAAAAGAGTATGTGGACATTTTTAGGGATTGAAATGACAGATGGACTGCAAATTTTCTACATATTTATGTGATGATGAGATTTATATTTGAACAATGTGTCTACTATGGTTTCTTCTAACGTTAAGTAAAGACTGCAACTGCGTCGCATATGTTGCATCTTTTAGATTTCATTGCCGTTGCGTGCACAACAACAGTTTTCCAGAATTTCTTAGTCAAAATTGCTTTTCGAGCTACATATCTGCAATGTGCCTTTCACATTTACTCTTAGAACCTGTGTACATGGATGCGGATCGGCTTTGTGTTTACACGGGACCTGGTGAATCCGTTCTCGTTTGCATCTGTTATCCGTACCAGTCTTAGTCCATTCTTGAAAGTGTAGCAATTTTGATACGTTCCAGAACTCGTACATATCGGACATGAGGCGAAAAAAACTGCCGCTGCTATGTAAATTTGACGCGAGCTCCATTCTTTGCCTAATCTGTTGCCAATATGGACACGCTAGTAATTGACATCTATTGTTCATACTTCAACGTTCCATGTTAGTGCAGCTCGAATTGAAAAACAAGAAATTGCTGTGGCTAATTTCAACTCCGTGCAAGGTTGTCCTTCATCTCCGTCCAAGCGGATCCGATTCCGTTTAAACATCACAAAAGGGGATCGGATCCACTTGGCTCTTTACCCGTTCGGATCCGATCCCGTACAAACAGGGTCTTATATAATGGTTTCAGATTTATTATAAAGTCCTTCTCTCTATGAATCACTGGACATGTTCTCAGCTGTAACTACGATGATGGCGTCGCTTTTTCATGTCCTCCATTTTTACAATTTTCAACTTTTCTGTGTTAGTTTTCACCGGCTCTAGAGAGGCAAAATTTATTTGATAACAACCTGTTTGGATTCGTTCAAAGCCAAAGAACATTTGTTGTGCACCCTCAAGCTGACCCAGAAGACTTCAGATTTGACGCATCAAGTTTTGTGCCATCATCTCTTACATAAGAGATTATTTTCCCCCTTCAGGGCCTTGTCTCCCGGACATTTACTCCTCTATCCACTCACCGATATTAGCAGCATCTTAATAGAAGGCATAATAGAATGAATGTTTAAATCCGATGTTGTGTGCTTTCCTGTCAGAGGAGGATCGGAATTGACTGTTGAATAGACTGGAATATTTAAACCATACTTAAGTCTAAAAATTTCATGTGGACGACTGCGAAAATGCTAGAACACTTTCGAAATTTTTGATCTCAAACTGTAGCATTGTGGTGTGATCGGAAAGTAGTCTCAGTTCTAGTTGGGCGTCAACAGACACGTGACGTGACGTCACCAGACATGTCTTCAAATCAGTTTAGCCTCAGGAATTTGTGAGAATTGAGGAATTGAAGAATGGAGTATAGAGTGTGGACGACTTTGTTGCAAGCCGAATCGTTGTATCTTTCTTGATTATTAATGCTTAATAAATATTCGATCAAAGGAAATTCTGTCTATTTGTTGAGTATTGTTAGCGGTAGTTTCAACTTATAAATCATGGTGTATATATAAAGTTCATATTTCTATTTATGCGCCATCAATTTTTTTAGGACGCGCGCAAGTTAATAAATGACTTTTTTGCGTCCTCTTGGTAACTTTATTCTTGATAGATTTGCCATACACTGGTTTAAAATTATCCGCAAATTCTTAGCTCAATACATTATTCTATTCTGCAGACTTGTTTACAATCGACTCTCCATAAACTACAAGAAAGACTGTATATTTCCAAATGTTTGCAGACTTCATCTCTCTTGAAACCGTATGAAATTTAAGAATTATGGCACCAAGACTTTCAAGAGGCTTAATACTAGCTTAATATTAGGAAGAGTTGTAAGGGTAAACATGGAAACATTTTATGTCAATTGCAAAACAAGTGTAACAAAAATTTGAAAATAATCCCTTTTTGACGGAACTACGTTATAACTCGCTTTCTATGCTAGCGATTATGTTGTATTTTTATTTATTTACACATACGCATTAACGAGATGAACAGACAATAATATCTGGATATTACTGTATATCGTTTTCATCAATATATTGTTTTAATGTACATTCTCAGTTACAAGATTCCAATTTCTCTGGTAAAGTGTCTTATGAAGAGTTAGCAATACGTCAGCGATGGTCCCAAGACTCTCCTCCTCCTGAGCCCTTGCAAGGGCAAAACATTCCTCAGTATACGTGCTGTACCCCAAAAAAGCTGTCTTCTAGATACTCTACGGACAGACCTTGACTCCAACTGTTTCCCTTCGAGGCAGTTTCCATTGCTCCTATCACAACGAGAACATCACATTTGTCATACCCCAAATCTTCCCAATCTCTTCCTTTAAATACTGGTACTTTTCAATCCTATTTTTGTCCTTTACCAACAAACACTATATGAGGACTTTCAGTTTTAACCACGTGGTCGTTGTAAATATTTACGTTGCATAGGAGTTTGTAGTAATAATAATGATAACAATAATAAATATCTCAATCTCCAGGCTAACTTATTAGAAAGCGTGAAAAGTACCATGAACTCTGTACCCGACCAAGAGCATCATATTCTGTGAGATTTGCAAATCTCAGTATGGGGGCCATTGGAATAAAATCTAAAGAAGCTAAATCATTCACTGACTTCCTTGAGTATATTGGTATAAGTAAAAGAGAATCCTTTTACATCTATAAGAAGCTATCTGTATGTTGCATTTGAACTACATACGTTTTGTTTTGTTGCAAGGACAAAGACTGGAAAAACTGCAGACCTGTTCAAGGAAGAAAGGATGATTAAAAGAGATGGCGTTGATGTACCTGTGAATATCTTACCTCATGTTAACATGTTTGTGACTTTTGTTAGTATAAAGTTATCTTATTTACCGCGCTAGTTCATATTCTTTTCACAAATTTGTTATTATAGTTTCATAGTTAAATTGTTTTGATTATTGCTTGTATTATGAAAATCTAGATAAGCCTGCAAAGTGATTATCTAAATTGTAGCTTGTGAATGAAATAAATAAATACGATGTTTGAAAGAAATTTGATATTATTATCATTGTTGTTGTTTATCGTTTCAAGTAAAAGACAATTCTCTTTTAAAAATGAGTCTATTGTTCATTTAGCCATTATTTGTTCTGTAGCTAACAGAATTGGGGTGGTAAGTGCAAAATAAGAAACTGCCTCAATTCACACATGAGCTTTCTTATTATTGTCTCCTTTTTCCATAGGACAATCTCCTTCATTTCTTCAAAACTTTTAAAATTGTTGTCTCTTTTTAAGTCTTCCATCATTTTTCAACTGCTTTATTCC
>JAAAKL020006067.1:0-15948 GCA_010016065.2 Carybdea cf. marsupialis auct. non (Linnaeus, 1758)
ACTGATTTGATTGACAACGTCTTGTGATACTCTTTTTTTATTTAAATGTTGAGGTTGCTCTACATGAATTGAACATTACTAGATACAAACATCTTGCTTTGAGCCCTATTTACACCGAGAACTATGACCAAACAGGCTAAAGATGATAGTCTCCAATATCTCTTATAAAACCTAATACTTCGATATTAATTATCTAAAATTTGCCGTATATTCCTTGGAGTTCAACAAAACTGTCACCTATTACTTGTCATAGTTAATAAAGAGCAAACAAACTAGGTCATGATTATTGCTATTAGATACCTCTAGTTTTTCTTATTTGTAAACAGACTTTCAAAATTACCTCTATTTGTTATTGATATAAACACATAAGGTGTTTTATAGCTCTGTCATAAGTTAAATAATGCATGATTCTTACTCGGTTAGATGAATAGATGTCGGTCATTATAGTGCACAAGTTAACCCCTGTACATATTTAGGTTTTGCGGCATAAATTTATATAAATGTGACATAAACATCAGTTAATATATAACAGTGTATGTCACCATTGTCCAACTGTTCAAAAATTCTGAAATTATTGTGTTAGTCTTGTTATGTAGATAGACTTCGGTCTGTGTATCACATAGGCCTCTTTACATAAATTTGAAGATATGGACATATCGTTCTATATACTGTATATATGCAAAAAAGACAGTTAAAAAGCAACAGAACGGCAGGGGCTCTCGCCAACCGTCTGAATGTGCCACAACTATATTAAGCAATCTGGCACTAGTCGGGTGGTATTGGATAGTGTAAAAGTAACTGTTTGATCATAGAGTACTATGTAAAAATGTTGCGTTTCTCGTGCAGTCCTCGTGCAAGCTTTACCCCTAACAATCGTGTTTATCTCTGTATGTCACCAATCTTTTCGTAATATCACCCTCCCTCTTCAGCCCCATCCCCCAAACACACACACACACACACACACACACACACACACATACGCACTTGCATAATACTTTTCCACTTTCACTGATGATAGCCTCTGCAAAAATATTACAATAGGTTTATTGGCAATTTTGCAACATAAAATTTTCTTGATGATTATTTTAGATACAAGAGGTCTAAGGATATTATTTAAATCAATGTTCTAGAATAATTTTCCACAGTAAACTGAGATTATCCAAAATTCTCTCTTCGTCTTCAAGGGAAGTATGAGCATGTCAGACGTAGACAAAAACTCTTGAACAATTTAGGTGCTAAAAATTAAGTGGGCGATAGAGAAGTGTGGACAATACAGTCGGTCCAAGAGACAAATTGCTTTCAGTCATCTTAGATATCATTTCTTGTATTGTACTTACACTTTCATCTCACAGTTTTCAATGCATAGAAGGTCAAATGTTCATTGACCCCGGCCACACCCCGGCCACATCCCGGCCACACCCCGGCATAAAAATCTACACCTAGTATGTAAAAACATGTCTCTTGAATACCTTATCATATGCATATAACAGAAGTGCTAACGTGAAAAGAGTTGTTGTTATAAATCGAAATATATATCTAATAACTTGTGATAATAGAAAACAATGAAGAAATATTAGTCTGTGCTGCCAATATGGTGGATAGGGTGATAAGAATGTCCATTACGAAAAGTCACCAATGCGGTAAAATAAGGTTACCAACGACCACGTTAGAATAATGATGTTTACTTAGATATGCTACCAAATGGGCCAGCTTGATTTTGCAAGACTATGTTAAAAATGTCAAAACAATAGAGATGGCCTTTCTGGAAAAGTTCAGTAGATGGTATACATCTTAAAATTCTTCTTTGATTTGCAGTAATAAGTTAGAAGGTAGGAAACTGCAATACAGAGAACCTTCCGTCTTCCTCAGACTTCCTTAGGCCCACTGGAAGTTTAAGGAAGATAAACGTTGTCCATATTCTAGTTACATTCTTAAGCATGCCTCTTCCGTCATTTGTCAGTTTTTTCAACCTTTATCAATAATAAAACTGTAGCCGTGGTGGTCAGAGACGGAGACTGTTGATCAAAGCTTTAAGGCCACTAACACCCTTTTACCTTATTTCATTCTCTAGTCTAAGCCTTCCTCAATCTCTCATCATACCTCCTGATGAGCAGAGAGGCACCCCCCAGAGGGACTTAAGCTCTCTAGTCTAAGGCCTTCCTCTCCAAATTTTCGTGCACCATTTAATCATCCCCTCTGCTAGTACATACTACTAAGCAAGTTTAAACACCTTGCCTTTTATTTAGTGACACACTCTCAGAACACAATCCATTCAGACGTCCAGCTCTTTATTCTATTGCCATCCCAATCATAAATGTGTAGAAGTGCGGATGCCTGCAGTATTAAAAAAATTAGTCCTCTACATCAATCATATACTTCATAACTTCATAATTATTTGCATTGAGTTTATACTCTTGCTTATGATTCACAAATCTTTGTATCTGTTCCTGGTGTTTTTTCCCTTCCTTTCATTGATATGCCTTTCCTTTCCATCAATTTTTATACATACATAGCCTAGATTAGAGGATTCCGGATCGCATCAGATATTAAAAACGTGCGATTGTCATACTACTGCTAAAAGATTGCGCTCGCCAGACAGCAAAGATCTGTGGCAAAATAATTTTAACTACTATCCTTCTCATTATGTTACTCAATTACCAATTGATGCTAGCTCCCTTAACTTCTTCTGAATTACATACCTGAAAATTCCATTGCTGTCTACCCAATCCGCAACATTCATGCATTCTTTTCAATGTCGCACCATCAAAGCAAGACTACTCTGATCCAGACTCCGAATCTCTCATCCACGCCACAGGTCCACGCCACACGTCCACGCCACACATCCAAAGTGCAGTCTGCAAGCCTCACAGTCAGCATTTAGTCTCTCGGGAAGCTCTATATCTTTTTCTCACGTTGCTACGAAGGGTCAAGGCGGGAAGCAAGCAGTCGAAAACATATGATTGATCTTGATTTTACACTATGTTTGGTGACGAACGTTAGTCAATTGACCTTCCATCAAATATCAGCTACACGTTATCCAATATCATGAATGAGTTGTACTGAAATAGTACAAGATTATGCTAAATTTGTCCAACACTGGAACAAGAGGTAAACGAACTGAAAGACTTTGAAGATTCCTTTATCTGCCAAACATTGAAAGTACAAAGTGTGTCACATAGAGTTTGGCTAGTCGAGAAGTTGTTGGCTTTGTTCAATTTCAATCAGGCTAAGAAACTACTTGTAAACACGAAGAAATGAATGATAGCGTATTAGTTATCGTCATTTTGGAATAAAAGAAGGACGTCCTTTCTAGGAATGTTGTTTGCCGGAACGAATGTATTAAGTAGATAGTTAACTTATTATCGTTGATGTTGGATAGACTGTATTCATTACAAGATTGATGAGACGTGGGACTGAAAACTTTGCACGAGGACTGGAACGAGTCGACTGCTGACAAATACTTCCGTTTGAGCGTATGACGTGAATGTATATTAAGGACTCAATTATGATATCTATATGTCTCATTACTAAGCTGGCAACACTGACACTAATACTAAAGTGGTTTAGAACCTTACAGACGAACAAAATCTACTCAACGAGATTCCCATTATGCAGTCCAAAATGTAGGCTAGCTAAATTAAACTTTCTAGGAGGACCTTTTCTTAGAACAACAGACTTTTTCGAATCATCCTCGTCAGTGGCCTCTTTAATTTGGCTTTGGATGTCAGTTTGTGCTTTTAGTAGATCACTTTTAAGCGGTTCGTTAAGGAAAACCAAGCTATTGCCCTGTACAGTCTCACTACCCCCTCCAGTTGGGCTGTTAAAGAGACTTTCTCCGTGTAACGGCGTTTCTAAAGTTCGTGGGGACGGTCTCTGTACCAGGTCTCGTGTATCGTCTTCCAGCTTTGGTACCGTATCCAACCCTGGAATGACGTCTTTCTTCAGTTCACGTCCTCTACCAGGCATCTCCACCGAGTCGTCGTCGATTTCGTTAAATATGGTAGCCAGGTTTTCTGCGGTTATTTCGTCCGACGCTCCGTTCACTGGGTACACATTATCACTTTCCTGTCTGACCATTGCGTCATCTTGAGTGGAGAAAAGGGGTATTTGCTTGTCATTAGGTTTAGCTGGAATAGCATTAGAGTTAATACTCACGCGACTTTGATCATTTGGTGTCAGGTAGCCGTTTTGTCCCGAAGCACTTATGATGAAACGAGACATTCTCTCTGTTGTCTTTTGCAAAGGCGGATTTAGAAGTGACGGTACACCAACACCACGCGGGAATGGCAATTTCGCTTTCTCTCTCTTCTGTGCTTGCGTCACCCGAGCGATAGCAGCTCTTACAACGTTAGCAGGCACCTTAGTATCCAAATCACCAATTGACACCGTTTTGGCATCATTCTTAGGTCCAGCATCCATGAATGATGCGTCGTCTTTCATACCTAACTCGATCATGTCGTTGTACGTCAACCCTAACAGGTCAGCGTCAGTTAACCCTGGTTTAGATGCAGCTGCCGTCTTCGTCGGAGATGTTTGTCCGTTGTTGTAAAGTGAAAACAAGTTATTTGTCACCTTGTTTGGTGCAGCATTTACCGTGTTCCCGTTTGTCGCGTCGTGTGTAGTTGAATGTATTGTCATTACCTGTGGAATGTTATCTTTTCGTATTAAACTAGTCCGATCAAAATTGTTATTAAAACTGTCTTCGTCGTCGTCATCGTCATGTCCTAAGCTGTCGTTTTCTACCCCCAGATCGGGCCGCAGAATTTGGGATTTTTTGGCTATATCAATAGAGGGTGGACCAGCTATGCCACTTTTAGGCTCAATTGGCGGCGAAATACTTTGCCTCGTTTTCATGGGCGAGTTTGCATGATGAAGCATTAACTGAGCTAATGGATCATTCAGCATTGCGTTTTCCTTACGCATTGTGACCCGGCTTGTCTGCCCCCTATTTGGTATGGCCGATCGAAAGCCTGGGTCTACCCGCGCCTGCTTGGAAATAAGCATAAAATTTCGTATGTTGTTGTTTGCCACTTGGTTGTTCTTGCTTATTCCCTCGTTCATTGCCGCATCAGCCATGCCTCTGTTTCTCAAAATGCCGGAATTAAGGGTCAGTTCCACGTCATGGTCGTAAAAGGGTAAATAGTCAGCATTTGTCGCCGTCTGTGGTGGTTGCGGTATATTGCTGTCAGCGGTTATTGGTGGTCCTGTCATGCGCCCAGCTGAAATATCAGAACGTAACAAATAGAATAAATCTTTACCATAAAGGAAGTAGTACGACTAAAACTGACTGGTTTGTTGAGTTTGCATCAATCTCTGCACTCATTCATAGACGAAATAAGGCACGATGGATTATTTATGAAGTACACATGAACGTTTTTACTATGGTACTTGTGAGTTTGAAACTCATGGTTGACCAAATGGAATAAATAATAGATATAAAACGTCTAAATTTCAAAGGAATTTATATGTCATCGGAATGATGTGCAATATAGTAGAGTTATAAGATGAATTTGAAATTATTATCTTTTGATATTAATAACCTCCCATATTGCTGAAATTAAATCTTTGATGGACTTTCTTCTTGTTTTTTATTACTAGCACTGTTTTTCATACCTTTCTATTGTGTTCAAGGTATAACTTGCATCATTTTAAAGGTAAAAGGTAAAAGGGAATCTAGGCAGTCGCCTCCTAATAACTTATTTTTGAACCTATATAACAAGTTTAAAAATCATAACCTCTCTCATTACGTAATTATATTAAATTTTGATTTTATAAAAGCAATAGTATGAATTTATCTTATTAAATACAAACATGGTGTTGGTTATACAACTTTGGATTTACATAAAGCCATCATTTTAGTCACAACACGTAATTTAATATATGATCGTCATATCGATCATGTGATACGATGCATTTACACAAGTCCAGTGCATCGGTCATGCAATATTATGAATTGCCATGAAATTATGGTACTGATTATGACATATCATTGATTTGCATATTTTCATGGTTCATGATTGATAGATTTACATGCGATGTTATTCATTAGTAATTATATATTACAAATTTACATCAGATGAATGTATTGGTCATGCAGTATGATGAATTAACATGAAATCGTTACACTGATCATGGCATATCATTGATTTGCATATTTTCATGGTATTAGTCATTAGATATAATGGAGATACGTATTATTGTGGTGCTGTTTACTTGATGGGATAGATCTACGTACGATAATGGTATTATTCATTATATATTGCAAATTTTCATTAGATAAATATATTTGATATGACATATTACAAATTTACATAAAATGATGGCACTGATCATGGCATATCATGGATTTACAAATAATTATGATATTGATTATGTCATATTAAATATGTGAAGAATATATATATATATATATGTACGTGTGTGTGTGTGTGTGCTTCATTCTGTATGTATCATAACTTTAGTCATGCTTTTTTATTAAATCACATATTGTATAACCAAGCTATAGGTCATGTGTAGTTACTTGAGATCTAGATAGAGTTGACTACTCACGTAGAATTCCCTGTTACTTTTCACCTGCTCTTGCTACAAATTTATAATTTTGCAACTCAGAATCAGTAAGATTCAGGTTAAAGTGACCTCGATGTTCTCATTTGGAACATTCTATTGAATCATATAGACAAACAGAGTGATCAGAATGATTTTAAACCCATTTCTACCAATGTTTATACCCTCCCCAATATCCAAATTTGATGACTTTGTTAATTCTATGCCGTGCTATGTCTCCAGCATCTTTGCCAATAACTAAGCTAGATAGTCGTTAATAATCTGTGACAATTTAACTAATATCCAACTTAAGTGATGCAAACAACATAGAAACTGTCCTACCCTTGTCTTGATTCAAATCAGAAGAAAAGATATTTCTGTCATATCAAGTTGGTAAATTCTATGAAGACTGACAATTCTTTTACTTCTACATCAGCGCTAGTGCAAACCCTTCCTTCAAGTTTTGGATGCATCATTTTGTGACAAAACGTTCCCTTACATTGCTCAAATTATCCTATCAGTTAACATTCCCTGAAAATAACACTTCTAGGCAAAAGCTGGAAAATTTAATGGAGCACTAACAACATCTTTAGTATTCTATAAACAGCAGAATCTTCAAAAAAACCCAACAAATATTTGAATAGCTGTTGCTAGGGTTGGTGACCCTTTATATCTCAAAATCCATGTAAATGGTTTATTTCAGGACCTTTGTTTCCCGTAGGTACGTCGTACTTATTTGTCGCTGTAGGAAGAGGATACCGCAATCTACAATGTTGATACTTCACTTAAATTGTTTTATCGAATACTATGTCCAGAAGATATTTTCACACTAGTTCCTTCTCCTACCTCGGCACGGACCAAATGCGGCTATATTTATAACCCACCCCTCCCTTCCGCAGCAACGTCATTAAATTTTCGCCGTTGCAATTAGTTTCCCACACTCCATTCAAGTGTAGAAAATAATGCTGCCCTAGAGTACAAAGTGGCCAGTGGTCGTCTTTTGCTTACTTGACCTTACCTCAATTACGTTCAGTTCTTATATACGTGAGAATGGAAGTTTAACACTAACATTTAAATTAAGGTAAAAACTGACTCATCTTGAAAAAACTTCCCCAGACACTGGTCACAGCAAATAGTCACAAGTTTACGATCAAATGTAGATTCATATGGTTGGCTGACGATCATCATAATACGATGACGATGAAGATGCACGTCTTGATTACATGCCTGTTTTGATAATACCGCTGAAGAACGACACTTGAATGTTACGAAATTCTTAAAGGATTAGCCTTTTTTTTAAAAAAAAACCCAACAAGATGCAAAATAGTCAAGTTTAATATTAGATCATCCTTTTGCTAACACCGTGAAAAATTTTAAATTTAAATTTTTTTATACGAATCGTCTTCAACAAGGATAAAGCAGTAATCAGCCAGCAAAAATGTCTTCAAAAATCATACGAGTTTTAAATGCTTCTGCTAGATGATCGAGTTAAAACTCAAAATATATGCTCAGAATTTTAACTGTAATTTTTTATATATTCTGATTGTTTGAGAGAGGGGGAAGTCTCTTATTAATCATAAGTTAGAAAAGGGTTGTGCTGAGTAATTTAAAACTGACCTTTTCCAGCTCATTCTTGATCATTGATTATTAAATGTGTAACATTATTTCTTCTCTAGAAGCTATTCCCTGAATTCACGAGTGTATCAAAAATTGTTTTGTAGCAAACCTTTAAAGAAAAGCTTTACGCAATAACCAGCAAATAGATTGAAAAAATTAGTTTATGATGGAATCCTTGTGTTTGCTTTATTTGCCGTCATACCTCCCTTAAAAGTTTTAGTCTGTGTGTTTACATTTATAAGTAGAACCAGAACATTCTTCACAAAATATTTATAAGCGGGAAAATGGCTCTTGCTCCTTTACTCAAGCTGGCCAAGGACGTCCTTGTTTACGTAACGTTCGTCTTCCCATACTACTTCTACGTAGTTGCTAGAGAACCGAATGCACGGATACCCAGATTTTCATTTCTTACCGTAATTCTTCCTGGAGGTGGATTCTTGCATTGCCATATGAAGTCATCCTAGAATCCACCTTCAACTACAATTAAAACTCTAAAGAGAGCTCCATATTTGACATAGGCCACATCAAATGAACTGCTAAAGGGAAGAGCTAAAAATGTGCAGGCCTAGTAGTTAAGAGTATAATTATGTCATAACGTAACTGGCAGAAGATGATCCCTAAAGAAATAATAACATTTAACAAGAAATAAATGATACCAGCTATCATTCTGGTTATGCTTTTATCAACTTCGACAGCACTCAATAGTGTCCTGTAATGGACTTCTCCAACATTCTGGGCCTCCATTTGGCTTATTAGGTAGACCCAGAATGGCAGTGAAAACTGTATAAAATCGGTAAGAGGTACTATGCAAAATAATTTCTTTCTCGAATGATTTGCTAAAGAAGACGTGTGAAGAGAATATCTGTATTTTGCTTTGTCATCAGATGGATCCTGTACCTAGTACAGCTCTGAAACAAATATATAACTTTAGAATTCGTGGGGATATTATCTAGTGCTCGGAAGATGGTGGTACAAGGAGATGTTATTGGGGATGAGTGAGGGACAATGACTGAATGTATAGGATGGTAAGGAGGAATGGGTAATTAGGGGTTTCCGTATGTTTTTAAATAAAAAATGCTGTGGATAGGGAGGGTAAAATAGAGGTAGACTGTCCGCAGTTGTGAAAGCATAGCTAGAAGTTCGTCAATGTTCTGTGTAAGGAGAAAACTGTTTGGCTGTTCGTTCCCATGGCTACTCAATAACTGTGATTTTGGAGATGGACTGTCGATATGTGTTATCATGATGTCATGATGATATCTCAGGATATGTATGTGTGTTATGATAGTCTATCTGTCCTCTTGAAACCTGTCATGTCAGAACGTTCCACACTCATTACACTAAAGTAAAGTCCAGTCTCAGTGATATGACGCAGCCTTACGGCCTTATCGACACCTTTAATATTTCGTTAGAAAGACATCAGTTTCTTATGACGGAAAAGACAACTTAAGATCCGTGAAAAATTGCAATTGTTACTTCGATTATCATAAAAAGCAGAATCGGAGAGAATTTTGGATATGACACCAGAGACAGCAGCATGCTTACCAACTTCCACAGGAGAGGTGAGAGTGAGATTACCTGGAACAAGTCAAAGTTCTGCTACTTTTGAAGTCAACGATAAGGCTATCCTGGTCTCCACAACTATAAGGCACTTCCAAACGTGTACAATACGGCTAGACAAGTGAAATACCATAAGGAAAGCTCACGAGTGATGTTACGCCAAAATCCAGGCTTGACATAGGTCCATTCTAAATCTCGTAGAATTTCTGTGATCTTTGATTAGTCGAAGAGTCCATTTAAAAGGTTCTTGTACATCTTGCCTACTCTCAGCCTCTATGGTACTATTATCCATAGATTCTTCAGCAGGTGTTTACAAATTTATATACGAGAAGTGATCAGAGTGTGATCTCTCCTTCATGATACACAGTGTTGCCAGATTGAGCGACTAGTAACAATATTTTTCATCATAAATTATCAGTAGATGGTAGTATTATTATACGAGGCAAAAATTTATCATTATTATTATTAATTATTATTGTTATCATTATTATTTATCATTTGTTATTTATTTGTTTTTTATTTATTATTATTATTACTATTTATTATTTATCATTTATTTATTCTTCTTATTCTTATTCTTATTCTTATTATTATCATTATTTTTATTATTGTTATCGTTTTTTTGAAATGCTTTTATTTGCAATTATTCACCAAGTCTTTAGCCCGATACCTCAGGTGAATGAAGGAGATGGTATGATAGCGCTTGATAGCACTTTCCTTGAAATATGAGCGGTGCTCATCAGGACTATCTTCTCAATTTCTGTTAGTGAAGGTTTGCCTGATGTCTGAACAATGAACCTCTCTGTACCTTTTTTGATCATCCCTAATGCTCCAATACATGCTGGGATAATAGCAGTATTCATCTGAAATATCCTTGTTACTTCAATTTGGAGATCCTTATATTTTGATAATTTATCAATTTCTTCAAAGAGGTGTTCTTGTCTACTGCTTCCGGTTTATGCTCGTACCAAGTTTCTGCATGTGGACCCCTAAAATGCTGGTAAATTTTCCGATGCAAATATTGTCCCACTCTGTCATGTCGGTTTTTATATTCACTAGAAACTAATATTGCACACCCGGCAATTAAATAATCTTTAGTTTCTTCATGTTGGGTGCAGAATCTACAGCTTGTGTCGATGTTTTCCTTCATGATTCGTGCTTTATAAGCTCTAGTAGGTAAACTTTGGTCTTGGGCGGCGAGAATAAATCCCTCTGTTTCGGCTTTAAGTCCTGAGCTACGCAACCTTTAATGGGTCTTTTCAATATCAACACCAGCTTGTTTGACGCGCAGTGGATACTTTCCGTGTAGGGGTTTGGCTTCCCACGTTGCTTTCATTTCCTCTAACCCTTTTGTTTTGGCACGTTTCTTTAATTATCATTATTATTATTATTATTATTATTATTATTTTGGGCGACATTTTAGTAGGACAACTACCAAATTATTTGCGACATTTTGTTCCATGTTTGCAAACTAAAGCAGAAGATGTTTCGTTCTTTGGAATTTGACAGAAAAAGTATAGAATTGAGCGACTCTTGTACGTGATTTAAGAGACCCCAGGCGCATCACTAAATCTGGCAACACTGATAGTAGAATGGTAATGGTAAATTTACTACATTTTTAATCGATGTCTAATACTTTGGAACATACTGTGTCATACCATAACGTAGGTTAGCCATCTTATTATCACTTCATAGCAAGAGAGGTCCCGTAACTCGGACAAAGTAAGATAAATCTGTATAAATCGTGATACGTTCTCATCTGTGCATAAAGTTGTGTACATATTCCTGTCGGTACATGGTTATGCAAATGCCCCTAAAATATAAACACAAATCGTCCTATTCTTAGATGTAATAAAATTCCTAACAGGTAAGTACTTGTGCTCTCTTGCCAGTTAAATACTTACACTTGAGGCACTGCAAGGTAAAACTCAAGTACTGACTTAATAGAATACAGGTATAATTCCAAATAATGATAATAATAATAATACTGACGTAATAGAATGCAGGTAGAATTCCAAATAATGATAATAATAATAATAATAATCCTGACTTAATAGAATACAGGTATCATTCCAAATAATGATAATAATAATAATAATAATAATAATACTTACTTAATAGAATACAGGTAGATTTCCATTCCTGATGAGAAAATGCAAATTATCAAAAGGGGGAGAGGTGCAGCGTAAGTGTCATTGTCGTCTTCATATGGTATGGGGACATAAAAAGCCTCGAGCATCAAAGATAATGTCTGTTATAAATTGATGATTTGCCTTCATCTTTTTCATTTCACTTATATGACATGAAAATGGATATTCATAAAGAATTAAAGAACTTTTATTTAAGGGCTGGTTGTAAAAGACGGTATGGTTTATTTCAACTTAAAGTGTCTCTATCACCGTAATCAAATTCTAAAGGGAACATAAGCCCAAGGTCAAGGACGTTGAAGCTTACTCTAAATTACGAGCAAACTTGCGCACTCCACAGTGTATATGATAATGAATGGGCAATTGACATATAAAATCTAATATATTCAAAACGGCAATGATGATTACGTAACTTAAGGGCAGCAAACATACTCTTTTAATCTATATAAGCAATCCTTTAATGACACTGAAATTTGATTGAGAAAAACCTTAAAAACGTTTCATCTAAATTAACAGGTGCTTAAGGATTGTAGAGAGGAAATACGTGAAGCTATCCCATATCTATATATCGTCGTTTAACTACACGCTTCTACTAATGTATGCTCTGACTTGCGCAGTAGATTATTCCAGGACACGAGGACTAGCGTACACGTACTTACGCACAGTTAATAATTGGTGTTTGTGTGTATGACTATGAATACCAAATCAATTGTTTCTATATACTTGACTTCTGTTTGCGTTTCCCTTTTTATGGCATGTTTCTTATTCAAGAGCTGACAAGCACCACAAGATATACAACGTGCCCTTTCGCAGCAATTGCAAATTGTTGATGTTGTGATATATTGGCCAATATACGGAAGTACAATATAAATGTGCATCATCATGAATGTGTGTACGAATAGCCATGACCGTGATATTATTGAAACCAGCTTCATGAAAAGAAATCTCAGCAGCGTATATTGTGAAAATTGAGGTAAATTGAGGTGAAATATATACAAGCATCAGACTGCTAGAGAAATAAGAAGACACCATTCCATTATCAGCAGGAGTACCAAAAGTAGAAACGCCAGTCAGGTGAGTCCTTTGAGCAAAAATAGGATACTGTTGGTCAGAAGTCCTTAAACATGTAAATTGGGTGAGTCCAGGTACGTTATTGAAGCCATCTGATTGGCTGTCGTTCAACTAAAAGCAGTGGTGATGACAGTTGTTCTGCAGTATTATGATTGTAAAAGAAGAGAAGAGAAGAAAGGTAGTCAGTAAACAATGTATACAAATTTACTACTGTTTGATCTAAAGAAAGCTTATACATGTGTTCACATAGTGCTGTTGTTGTCATTGTATCGTCGTTTGTATTTATGCATGTGCATGTGTCGAAAGCACTGATCTCTAAAAAACACTGTATCGAGAATCCTACGTCTCAAAGTGAGGTCAGTCCTTGGACGCCATAGAAGTCCACGTCAAACACAGTTTATAAACAATGTTACGTAACATGGCGGACTTTCCTATGCTATTTTAACCTCTGGGACTAGTATTCTTGACCACACTTTTTCGCTGTTGGAAACAATGGGATTGCTCGATCCAGTCTTTTTTAGAAGTCAGGGGTTGGAAGAGGGAAAACAAGGTATTGTCATACGTAAAAGGAGCAGTTTGGGATAAGGTTTCCTATTATATAAGTAGAAAGGCGATATCTGTCATGGGTGCAACAGAATGCCGGTTTCCAAAAACAACAGTTCCGGGAATACTTTGCCTGTTGGCGACACTAAAAATATGTATGCAATAAGACCTATAAGTCTCAGCTTCGCTGTTGTTATTTACTTACATTCTAGGCGATGTTACGTGTTCTTTTTTGAGTATATTAGATTCGACATGCTACGTCTATAGCTTAACCTACCACACCTCAAAAAATATACGTTGATAATGACGTGAAGTAAAATGAACAACTGAAATACTCAATGATCTCCGTTAGTTACTTTCGTTTCACCCACCTTCGCTTGTTTGGCTTCGTAATGAGTCTTCGTACATCTGCCTCGTTTTAAGGAGGCGGCTTGGTACTGAAATGTAGAAATGAGCAATGGACTGTTTTAAGATGACTGTGAATGCTACTTATAAGTAAGAAGTGTGAATTGTAGTACCCATAGTCACCAAAAGTTTCCGTCCTGTATTAAGATAATAATGTAATCGATTATCACTGAGTCGTTTCAGATAACTAGTTTGAGTATCGGAATTAGAAAAGGGCTGTTATTATTTGTGTTCTCCATTATGTCTGACTGTCGTCATACTAACAAAGGACCGTACTCACATTCAACGACATGTTTTGCACGCAGGTAGCGTTGCATAATGATGATGACGATGATGATAATGACGACAACCAAAAGGAAGACGAAGTTGATGCCTTTGATCACGATAGCAATGATGATGATAATAATGATGATAATGATAAGACTATTGATTGATTGATGCAGTTTTAACGCCGTGCACTCCCCTTAGCAGGGGCTAAGGCGGTGCCCATGTACATGGGACTTGGAGCAGAGAGCACTTTAGGACCGGATGCCCTTCCTGACGTCAACATCCGCCCTTTCGGGACTTGAACCTTGACCCTCTTAAACTGAAGGCAAGGAAGTTATCCACTAGAACACGGCGGCAATGCTGATGATAATTATGGTAATGATGATGAAGATGAAGATTATGAACATTATGATGGTGATAATAACAAGGATTATAATGATGACGGCAAGGATGACAATTATTGTAAAAATACTTATGTTCAAGAGAATTAATACAGTCACTAGAGTGTGCAATTATAATCTTACAGTGGTAAAAAGATTCCCTGTTGAAAAATAATGTTAAAAGCAAAATTAAATGCTGGAAGAAAGAAAATTACGGTTCGTGGTAGGGAAACTCATTATATTTTAGTATGAAACTATTTACATTGATTCAAGACCAAATTGTTAAAATAAAGAAAAGGTTTATTGAGGGTTTGTGGGAATAGAATGTTTAAGACGTACTCTATGATAAGTCTCTTGGGCTTCAAACTTTGACTTTATCTTGTCGTGCAAGCAACCCGACCAACTTTGAAGTGGAGAAAAATTGTTCTACATATGTTTCTGAACACACTGTAACACACTCTATAAGGATAACGTTAGTATGTAATCAACGCAAAACTTTTGAAACCAGATCATCTGTTCTCCCCTGCTTTCTTTCAAATTCGGTACGTCATTTGTTCTTTCCCTCATATTTACGCTCTGATTCCCGGTCAATCAACATATCCATATTGCATGCACACATACATTTAAAGGGCATCAGTTTCCTTATCGACCAATGGTCAACGCATTTCAGTAGATTTGTAATTCTTCCTCAAGTTCCGTCTTGTCAGGTTTCATTCCTTCTTGTCTCTTCTGGTTTACAATTAATCCATGAATCCACATGACGTATACACTACGCCATTAACTTACCTTGTTCTCCACAGCTTCTTATTCTCTCCATGAATTCATTTAGCTGTATGTATCCCTCAGCGAATTGCTTCCTGACATCGTTGCAGTTCGTCTGTGTTTGTTCCCTCGTTGGGTAACCTATGAGGAATGGTTTGAAGTTCATTGAAAATGCAAATGATCTGAGGTCTTCAGTCGTTATTGGTCTGTTATTTGTAAGGCATGTAGGCATCATGGCTTTCGTTCTAAGAGCGGTTTGACTGTACTTGTTTCAATAAATAATTCGGAGAAAATTAGATGTGTTCAGGTGCGGCTGAAAGAGAGTTGTGCGTCCCCATTAGTTACGTAGGTTGAGTGTTGAAATTGTAATATATTTCCCGAGTTGTGATTAGACGGAACTTTTTTCCAATTAAGTACGTTTCTTCTTCTACACTCCCTCCCCCTCCTTACTTTACTACTCGTTACTATTGCCATCATTGTATCTTCTTGTGTCTCTCCTTGACTCTTTCCCTTCTTTTCAATCCTCTCTTACTTCTCCTTTCTCTTTTTCTTTTCTCTCATTATAATCATCAGAACCGTAAAACTCATAATCACTTTACTTCTCCACTCCTCTCCGCTCCTTACTTTACTACTCGTTACTATTGCCATCATTGTAT
>JAAAKL020006068.1:0-18451 GCA_010016065.2 Carybdea cf. marsupialis auct. non (Linnaeus, 1758)
GTAAAAATTTTTGCTCTCCCGGTTTTTTTTTTAAATTTGTTTTGTTTTTTTTGGCCCCCCCCCCCCCCCCCCCTCTATCATTTATATGATATGCAGGTCTAGATAAGTATATAAATGGGGATGTGTTTGTGCGTATAGGTCTTGGCATAGATAGCACGATATTTTTCTCAACAAACGTATCTCTTTACAGCGCCAAACAATCAACTGTTGAGGATTAAGGGCAATAAAAACTATTACTAGTCACGTTAACAAATCTAGCATATGATGACAAGCTGACACAAGCTAAAATAGAGATCATGGCTCCCCAGGTCTCTCTACTTTTTATGCTGAAATTAACAGTTATTACTATGTACTCCACGTCGACTAGCCTACTTGTCCGGTCGTATGAAACTAACGAGTTCTTCCACAACCCTATTTGTTCATGATGTCTTTGATCCCGAGAACTTTTTTCTTGAATCACAAGGTTCTAATGAAGTATTGTCTTTTGATTTCTAATGAAGGATGTCGCATGAAGAATCAATTTTGCACATTTTCGATCTAGCGGTCAAAACCCTCGGACACTCTGGTTCTTGGTTGTACATTGGTAATAATATGGCTCAATGTTGAAGCCATTATTACCGTTGAAAACTATTCCAATCTTGTGAAAAGCTCTTCTGGAATGGAGTAGGAGAGAACTGTACCACACTGTTGACAACACTAATCTTTTAAAATGACACAATTTTACAGTTACTAAGATTTTCGATGAAGACAGAACTGCCAACTGCTGAGACCTCTTGCACATGTGCTCGCAAATGATGACAGCACGAAGTCGTTTAGGCCTATAAGAAAGTCTCTAGAGGTTAGGTAATGGAATAGTCTTCATCTCGTCAGCAAAATGTACTGTAACCTGGAATTCTTGTGAAACTTCTGAGACTACCTACAAACATCTTAACAGATACATAGATACACTTATACGTCAATTTCAAAGTGGACTATTTGTCATTGAAATGAAATCTTATCATTGGCTTAAATAGAGAAACGTTTGAATGATTTTTGCAAGTGTGATTTGGTTTGTCTTAATCTGGAATTGAGTCGACCAATTCAGACAGCCTAAAGAGGAAATTTGCTGTTTAAGGGCGGCCTCAGCTGAGTTTTCCGACTCGGTTGTATTCTTAAAGCTGTTTTATTGTCTTTGTCGGGGTGAATGAAGGCGGATTCAGTCCCGTCGCTATTTTGGAGCACAAAACACTGATTTAGGACTTTATCTTATTCATCAACAGCTTCTTCTAAAAATTGAATTGGAAACCTTACTTCCGTACGTGAAGTAAGCAATAACGTAGGACCTAGAGGCAACAGTGTGTAAATATGTTGTATAAATATTGCAATCAAACGCACAGAATCATCCTTTGACATGCGTACACCGTGACCGTACAAAATGCTTTTATCAGCAATTTAGTTTCTTCCCCTGCGAAGCTATAGGCCTACTTTGCATCGCATTTTCTAGACGAACATGTTTAAACTTGTAAGGCACTGCCACGACATCAAAATTGGGAGTGAACCTGTTGCAACATTACAAATATATAAAATCAGGCTGATTCGTACTGAGATCAACGACGGTGACATCAGGAGACTGAACAATAGGTGTCATATCAATTGTGAATTGGTCTGACAAGTCGTAGGGCACAAATCTGCCTTTATGCATTATGACTTGATTTTCAATGTTTCAGGCGTATGCTTTCATTCTTCGATTCCGTGCAATATATAATAGCACACCAGATGTGGTGTTATTAGTAACATGGCGTCGCGCAATGGCACTAGTTTCCGTGAGAAGGGGCAAATAAGCAAATCGAGGGAAGTGTTATTACAACGGATATATGGAGTAGGCATCGATATTTAATGTGCAACTTTTAACATCTTGATAGAAGTTACATGTTTCATAATAGTTCATTATCGCATAAAGAAAGGTGGGGAACCCAACGCCGACCATAAATGTTGCAAGCTTGTTTTTCATTTCCATTCAAGCTTCCTGAACGTTGTTCGTCCAATAAAGAGATTGTATCACACAACAAAGAGAGAAAACTTAAACGAAAGGCAGCACAGCTTTCTAAAGTCAAATGTGACTTACAATTTCACGCCAACAAAACCACTTCTTTCCTAATTACACAAGAAAAAATTTATTGGGACGATAGTTAGCAGACGTTCCCAATCAAATGCTGTTAGTTTAGTTTGTTAAACAGAGACATTTTACTTGATCTGTGTACAGTTATATGCCGATCATTAGTTTTTTAACTGCATATCGAGATGTAAGTAGGCCTATATACCTATGCTTAATGCCGCTGCTTGGGACAGGAAGCTTTGGAGAGTGCTGGTGCAAGAGTCCACGGTCCCCGACCCGCAGAGTTGAGGATGGGATTAGACAAGTCTAGGCTAATGCTCAGGAGGTAAAGTTGCTATAGAAATCCTTCAGCAATCCTGTTTGTAAAAATTCAGTTCAAAGTAGATGAATGCGTTTTCTGTTGCCAGTTACCTTTTATACATGTATGTGTATAAGGAGTGCAACGTTATTAAAGAGCCACCAGATACATACATTTTCCATTACATTTCCGGTGATGTATTCATACGTATTTATACATGTATGAATAATTTATCTTTAGATTGTTTTTGTGCTCAGATTTGATAGAAACGTTCAATGCAGTAATGGCGTGCATGATGAGATAACTTTGCAGGTCCGTTAATCCGATGTCTATGTAAACGCTGTTTTCCCTATCCAGAAAACATCACGTTAGTATCAGTAGTTGGTCAGCACAATACAACCAACTCGTCTGATGTTTTCATAACTATTTTCATCTCATTCAAAACATTTCCGCATCTCTGACATCGACGATGACCGCGCGCTTTTCAGAAGTATCCATTCAGTATAAATGTTTCACAAAAGATTTTGGCGAAAACTGTTACCTTGTTAATGAACATTGATGGTTACTAGAAAATCCATTGAAAAAAAAATTAATGCCTTTGAATTATCTTTCATCTGCATGCAATTCCTTTCTTGCTTTGTTCGTGGACCTCCAGACTAATTGAGTTTGCTATCCTTTCTAGCTTGAGCAACAGAGTCAACGAAGAGAGTTTGATAGTTCGCAGGCGATGGAATGTTCGGATAATTGGGAAACAATACTTCGAAAAATTTGCTTGTATCGGAACATAAGAACGGGATTAGGCAATTTATGCAAATTACCTAGTTTATACATGTTGTTTTTTGTTTAGGTTGAGGGTCATAGAGAGCTAGGCAAGTATGTCCACCATATGGTAGCGATTGTGTTTGGTAGCTCTGGTAAGGCACGGTAAACATGGGATGTTCGATGTGCAACATGTCGCAAAATTCCAATGCCAGAATGCCAGACGTGGACTTCTTTCAAAATGTTTATGATGATATCTTCTTTAACGGATAAAAGGGTGATTTATTGTGAACAGTTTAAATCAAGACTCCGAACCTATCGCTCATAAAGAACACTTCATTGGGTCAAGATCCAGTTCGATAATAAATTAAAATTAAAATAATTACATGACATGGTAAAGCTTTACAACCAACATAACCTTACCTTTGCAAAGGTTTTTTGTCAAAAAAAATGACAGCGCACCGGTCTTGCTTGGCAAAGGTCAGGTTATTTGGCTTTACTGCATCTAATCTCAGCAGATCCCATGGCAATCCATTTAATGATTTATCACCCAGCTCTTGCTTCAAAAGAAACGTCGTCAATGTGCTACTTAGGTGATCATAATGTCCAGTCGTCTGGAAATATGGCCCATTGAATTGACTTCGTGAAGAACTAAAAGCTTCTTGACGCGTCATTTAAGGATTTTGCGGGTCCAATTTCTTAAGTAGGAGAAATAGATTGCATGGCTTTACTGCGTAAGTTATGGTTTGAGCGTATCAACCTCCGTAACAGATATGAAAAGTTGGCTTTTTTCTTATTAGGAAAAATATTATTCGCAATACTTACACATCTCTATAAATTTTGATGCGATGTTCTAATACGAATAAAAACCTTTGGTACTCATTGGAATCATCTAGCGATATCACTGGAATCATCGAAGTTATAGACTCCTTGAAGAAGCTGCTTGAAAATTATTTCCTCAATGTTCACATCAATCGTCTTGTAAATATGAAATCTACAAATTTGGACGACCAAGAAGATGATGGCTTGACACGGGAAGCATCAATCCAGTTAAAAATATGTTCACGTTGGGGAAGTATTGAGTTGTCAGCACTCGTCAAGCATTACGTATCAGATGTAGTACTGCCCATGAATACCATCAAGAAAGAATTGCCGTACGTGTTTATGTATGTGAGAAAGTCTCTACAAGTCTTTACTATGGTTGTGACATCGTTGTTGCTTTGTCGTACATAGAGCCGCGTGTCATGCATAACAAACAAGCCGAACATTCCCGCCGATTTTATTGGTCATAATTTTAAGAAACGGGCCAGAAAGCCAATAGTTTTTGGGGGTCTTTGAGGTTATATTATCAGTATAAAATACAAACTGAAAAATATTGTTAAAGCCAAATGGAATGTTACATTTTTGACATTGGGTTGCGGGTTAACACGGGTTGGAAACTAATGAAGTTAAGGAATGAAAAATGGAGAATGGCTTTTTTGTAACAAGCCTCAAGAAGGTGAAGATTTTATTCTTCATTATTTTACTTCTCCATTGAGTAGCGCGACATTAGATGGTGACAAATAAACCTCTTATGTGCTTCGAAGAGGAAGGGACCCCACACAGTTCGTGACCCTGTGCTATTTCACCTCGCGAGGGTATTCATGAGATGCTGAAGGCAGGGAAGAACCGGAGCTTTGACAGTTTTGTTTTGTCCGTCAGAAGCCGGTCGTGTCTAGATCATGCTTATGAATTTCCTCAAAACTTTGAACTTGTATTGAATGAAATCGAATCTTTCGCCCGCAAATTACTTATAGTTGTTTTGAAGACGGGCTGTTTTGTCAAGTTAACCTCGGCTATTTCATTAAGTAATTGTAAGTGTTTGAAGTCTCAGCCGCGGTTTCTGCTCCTTCTATTGTCTGGTAGACTGGTGCAGTAAAGAGTAAACATGCCATGAGCTTTAAGCATAAGGAGATGTTGCCGCTCATGTTCGAATGCCCGTGCAAGGGCAGCTACGGCGTCATCACAATGTTGATGAACGCATGATGAACGCAAGGCATGCCAGTTGGTATTCCGATAACTAGGTTGAAGGTAGTAAGGTGTTGTAGAAAATTTATGTAAGTGCGCTTCACTTACCTACTAGAAAGTGGTTTGTTACTTGACCATGGACATGCTATGTAACGTGATTATATGAAGTGTTGTAGTATCAACGTGTAAACTGGTTGTCTCTAGCCTCAACGTAGATGAGAGCCATTGATCCGAAACACCTTTCGAAGATTGGTTGTAGCGTTTTCAAGAAAAACTGTTAAGTCTTATCAAGTTACGGTATTGTAGGGTTCGAAATAGGAGTTTAAAGACGGTTCCCTATTTTTGTAGATAGTGAAAAGCAACAGCAGCTGGGGTTTAGGGGTGCTGTGAGCGCTCCCAGCGACATTTCGTAATTTTGAAGTTTAAAAGGCCCAAAATGGCTGTGGTCGGCGTTAAGTGCCTTTTTCAAGTGGGGCAACGAGTCTCGTCATTTTTAAATCTTCGCATTTCTGATTTTGGTTCGCGAAACGGTCTTGTGAAAGCAAGAAATGAATTGCGATATTCCAAAAACGGCTCGCGAATCGCGATACGTTACTCGGAGCCC
Source organism: Carybdea cf. marsupialis auct. non (Linnaeus, 1758) (assembly GCA_010016065.2). NCBI lineage: Eukaryota > Metazoa > Cnidaria > Cubozoa > Carybdeida > Carybdeidae > Carybdea > Carybdea cf. marsupialis auct. non (Linnaeus, 1758). Next base: position 5,764 of record JAAAKL020006068.1, read on the forward strand.
AGAATTGTGTACCTTCCGTTCCTTCATCACCAGAATTTCATATTTGAATCTTATAACGAGGCTAGGGTATATCCTAGGCTGTTGCTAATAGAAAACCTCAGCTTGACTTGGTCTGTCAGCGGATTCTCTACTTTCACAGTTTTCGCCGCATGAAAGGCAATTGAAGGTAAAGATATATCCGTATCTTTCCATGGTGACATCTTAGTGTGCGAAAGATAAAGAGGTCGTTAAAAGCTACGAAAGAACATGGACAAGAGCTGTTCACAACGTTACATCAACATCTTTCACAGCAGGCATCAGATGGGCATTTTGCCTGATGTCTGAGTGATTTGCCATGATCAAATCTTGGACGTAATAAATGAACGTTGTTATGAAAAGTGCTATCAAAGTTCATTTCACTCTTTACGTGAAACGAATTGGAGGGTGATAAAAGTTTAATATCTCCTGAGTTTTTGGTGTTCGAAATTCTATGAAGTGGAAAGTCTTTGCTTTTCTTACGTTAACATGGAAAAGTAAAAGGGTTTTGTGTTTTTAAGCCAGGTTGCACAAAAAAGCGATTTACCAGTATTCATACCTTTTTTATCCCTTGAAGTATGTTTATCTTGAAGGTTTGTAAGATTTAGTTTGATCTGCTTCCGTACCGAAATATCAAGAACAATAAATGATAGTGAAGTCTGATTCATGAGGACATTGTCAGTTTACACCTGATGCATCTAATCCATGAACTTTTCATTCAGCTGGTTATTTTGCTTTTAGTTGTGAAGTGGATATTTTTTGTGCAAAGGCTTGTTGCCGCGGCTTTTAGTCAAAGTAGGCCGTCTCTGGTCCACTTTGCATTGTATAGTTCGTGTGTACATGCCAAAGCAGTTTTTAAGTCTCGTCTCTGTGTTTAATTATTTGACTTCTACCTGGAGATTGTTGTCACGTGTAATCTTCGTCTTTGATATGTGGATAACTATAAGGTGGCGACAAATGAAGTATTGAATTGCAACTGATTTGCATTCTAAAAGTATTTTTTCCCAAAAATCTGTTTGCATAGCCACACTTTGCAATACAATCATTTTATTGCTGAGCGGAAATAGTTCAAATAATGTCAGACATTTAAAAGCTGCAGAAATAATGATGACCTGTTCCGATACTGGCTTACTCTGTAATAACAATGAGGATTTTGTTCATCATAAAAGATGCCCTTAGCTTAAAATAGAATTACGTATTCCATATCTTTTCGATAAAGCGGGACTTATTTGACGTTACTGAACCGATAGAAGATAGGTAACCTGGGCAGCTGCTCCTACTTCTCCTTTGAGATCTCTGAGTAGATACATATTAATTATGGCATGCAAGCGTACTCAAATTAACAAGGTTCTGATCCCTACTCCCTATATCTGGTCCTTTCCTCGCAATTTCTCTTCTTGCTGTACTTGGTCTACGAATCCTCTCCGTACCTGCGGTTCTATAAAAATGCTTCTCCTTACTCTTCCCGAAAAAGAGAGATTGAATTGTAGTAACGTAACGCTAATTGCTCTTATCGAAATTTTATTGCTCCAACTTCTAACGGAGTGTTTTCTTTTGTGGTTCTCGTCGTTATAGTCGGGTTTTGTTAGGTCTTTTTTATACTGTCAATAACATACCTCTTTGAAACTTTGGACATTTAGTGTACCCTCAGACGAATTTATGAGCACCGTACTTTTTGGGTGCATGGTATTTATCTCATTTGTTGTACAGCCAGCCTAAAACTTCTGATTTTATTTCTGAGACGAAATAGGGAAAGATCATTATAGCAGCCTGATGATAATATCACCTAGATACCAACATATAAATTTCGATTGCGTCTAGACAAATTGTGATAGACATGGCCACAGCTGTTTTGTAATTTTTTGACGTCGGTCACCAAATTTTCTTGGGTCGTTATCATCTTTGGTATTTTGTGGGTCAAAAGATCGAAAAGTTTGGCTTTAATGAGGTTACTTTTGCGAATCATAACAAGGATTCAAGTGTGTTAGTTTGGTATAGTAATTTAGTTAGAAATATTTGATAATAAATTGGTAAGGTTCGCACAAATGGCATTCAGAGTGTCTTTAAATATATAATCCCAAAATTTATTTGATAATTCATCGTGAGTATACCTTTCTGCAGACTTGAAATAGATTGCTTTTGTTATCATGGCCCTTTCGGATGTCAAACGTTTGTGTTCTACGACCTTAACTGAGTGTGCTAACATTATTACAACATTGGGTAAGGGTTTGTGTAATCAGGAGAGACGTAACGATACGGGATAAAAAATAGTGAAAGTTGTGGCGAAGGCAGAGGAGATGGGGAGGTAACAGAGGGAGATGATAGTAAAACAAAAATGATATAGGTATAGCGGGAAAGTGAAAGATAAAAAAGAAGGAACTGGGAAAGATGTGGAAGATTTCAATTGTTTTTGGAATACTTCAGCCCGCAATGCCCACATGCATTTGTACTAAGGATTTCTGTAGAGAAGAGAGGATTTGAAAATATAGTTTGAAGAGATACTGGAGAAAAGTAAAAATCTCACCACCGGGATTCGAACTCGAGACCCACGCATTCGTGGTGTGCTGCTGTACCAACTGAACTATGGCGACCTAGTCATTACATGTTCATTTATTTCTAATCGCTACATTAGTTCCCAAAACTCCACTAGTGGATATCGCATCCAGCTCTACGCAATTTTGCAGACCAGCCTCTAAGGAGTTTATTATTCAGGAGAAACTTGTTGGACGTTTAGTTATAAGAGGTACCGTTTGCCCTCCCACAGCTTATTAAGAGGACGTTTAACTCTACCAATGCTATACCGGCAAGTTGAATGGTATATCAAGTTGTATGTTTCGGAACGTATTTATTTGATAAGTTAAATCCCAAGTAACTTCAAGTCCTAGTTACTGAATTATCTCTCACGAAGAAAACTATTTCTAGAACTGGATAGCCTCTAATGTTGTTATGATGGGAGAAAATTGGCACATGAGCTACAGAATCTTTGCTTTGTCTCCTTGTTGCTATAGATTTCTTTTTAGCCCATTATGTTTGTATTGTCTCGCAAATCCTTTTACTGCCGAGTTTTCTCTTTGGACCAGCTCATGAAATCCAGCACCTCCCATAAGTTTTCAAAGTCCATTATATTTTTACAGGACACTTTTTCTCCTTTTACCGAACCCCCAGTAGTATCGTTAACAATTATAATCATATTGAAGTGTTTTGTTGTGTCCATATTTTAACCATTTTTTCATGTTTACAAATAATTCATTGAGGGTGAATAAGAGTTGATCAATGCTTCATGACGAATAGGCATGGGGCCTTCTGTCGTTATTCGTGTTCCTCATATTTCAGATGAGATTCCTGGGGCATAATGCAGCTGGCGGTGATAAGAAGATTGTGAAAGAGTTATTCGTTACTCTTTGAAACCAACGATTTCCAGACACTTAATTTTCCCACTAATATATAAACGTTTCGGACAAATTTTCAATTGAATCATAATTTTGTCGTGTTTACAAGTTTACCAACTTCCTCTTTCTTATATGATGTTTATTAGGTAACTTGACTTGTTGTTTACATGTTCATTATCTCTCTCTCTCTTGTGTTAAGGGGACAAAGAAAACCCTTTTTATGGAAGTAATTGTTCATGGGTTGCATCGCAGCATAATAATCCAACTGCAATAGAATAGCAGGCAGTAAGAACAATAAAATTCAGGGGTCGCTTGGAACATTGCCTTCATTTCTCTCCTATCTCGATTAGCCTATTGAGTATGGAAGAAAAGAATAGTACAAACGTCATGTGAAGGTCGTAGAATGCGATAAACATGTAAGATATGTGATGGGACATCACTATACTGGTTTTGTCTTGACTACTGCAGAGGTATTATTTTACTGATAGTATTTGCCTGTACGCATAGAGAGGATTGTCTCACTTCCTAGCCAGGAGATACGTCCCGCTTTACTGTCCAATATTTCCCACGTCGCTCAAACTAGCAGTGTTGATCTTGCACTCTGTGTCGCAGTTGTTATGTATGCAAAAGAAGGTTACTTGCATTGCAGCATTGTGACACGAATTGTTCCAACGACCTGACAGCTGGCATTCGACATTTTGATTCTGTTTTAAGTATTCTGACACTTGTCAATTCATGCCATAGATGGTATACATCTACATCGTGAGTCGTAGTCTATTTTTGAACTGCATTTCGAGAGATAATGACTCCCATCTTTAGGCTACTGGGCTCTGGAATGTTTCGCTGATTAGTGTTGTTAGATTGCGGCCCTCTGAGGAAATAAGAATCGTATGTGTTGGAGAAGTGGCGCCATGTTGTTTTTTGTGCTTGTTATGTTTTCTTCGATATTTTTGGGAACCATGTATGTTATGTTTCTGTCTAGTGTCTCGCTACTCCCGAAGTGTGGTATTTTTTTCATTGGGTCATTTGAGGAGCTTTTAATTCTGTTGCTGATATTAAGGATCGACTTTAAAGCATTTTATTGGGTTGCAGTTGTAAACTGAATTACGGGTTTTATTTAAAAGACATCTTAGCTATTGATTTATAGGATCTATTTATATGTTCCTTTTAGATACATTAATTTTTACACCCTGAGTAAAACTGTTATGGTCCTTTTAGCTATTATACAAGCAAGACCGTTATTGATAACAGACACTGACCATTTTTACCTTGTACAAATGCATATTTATTATTATTATTATTATTATTATTATTATTATTTGTTTATCCTTCACTTAATAGTATTGAGTTACTTTGAAAGAGGTAGAAACAGAAAGTAAATAGAAAAGTAGATGTAATTAAAGACACACACAAAAAATTAAAGATTTCTGAAAAGATGGTGATTGACATTTGATTTAAAAGTGTCAAGATCATAAGTAAGAGGAAAGAAGTCTGAAGACAGAGAGTTCCGGATCCTTGTAGTCCTAGAGAAGAAACAGTTAGCATAGAATTTTCTATATAATAATTAACAAAATGTGTTCTCTAGTAGGAGTAACAGGAAAGAAGTTAGCGTCCACAAAGGAAAGGAAGGAGTTAACGTCGTGAACACGTAATAGAAGGTTTTTATGAAACCAAATATTAACTTTTCGTATACACCCCTAGCTATTTTTTACATTTTGCAATTTCAAAGGTGAATGAAAGCTAGCAGGAAAGGGCTAAGAGAGAGATACGCCCATTGCACTTCTAAACTTTTTGTTATGCCCTTCGTAAATCAATTAATCAAGTCAGTCATACGAACGAAAGATTTAGTTAGCAACTTGGAAATCATGTATCATAATATCTTGAGTGTCTGAAGGTGGGATTGGTCGGTCTGCTATAGTGGATGAATACATTCAAAGTAATACCACATGCTTACTATTTATGCGAACATAGTATGTTGATCAAGGCAAATCACTTGTGTTAATGGACCCCAGTTGAAATTGCATAACCCATGCATTTCGGTGAGCCCGATTTACTTTTCTGAATTTGTTTACAATAGTGGAAAAATCCTATGACCTTGTTACATACCGTTACTTTTTGCGTTCGTATTTTCGAGTCAAAAAGTGGAACGAGATTTTAAGACCTCTGCTAGACCCTTTCCGTCTCGACAAAACTGTCTCATTTACACATTTAATGCAGGAATTAGCAAAGAACACAATTGCTTTATCGTTCTCTTTGCTTTTATTAGTTAGTATCACCTTGTAATCTCTCAAAGTCATAGAAATAGGACACGTTTTTCTGAAGCAAAACGGCGAAGCAGAGTTCCACAAGGCTCTCCACCCTATTTATCCAGAATTAGGCTGCGAAGCTAAACAGTGTGCACCACGCTCTGAATAAACTACATATATTCAATCTTATGTGTTGCCAATTGGCTATTTTCTGTACCGCCTTTCTATTATTCTATTCGAATATGCATCAAGCTCAATCGAATCTTATTTTCATTGATGTTTTAATAAATTAAATATATTATCTATTTACTGGCCACCTAAAGAAGAGAAGATCAAAAAGGGGAGTTGGCTCAAATACGGACAAGAGAAGGAAGGCTTTCTTTCCAAATCCTGATTTTATCACCGCTCAAAGAACATGATAGTCCTTACATCATAACGTTTAATAAACGTATAAAGGATACTCAAGATAATATTTATAACTGTCTTATTCCTAAAATAACTAAAAATATAAATGTGTAAATATAAAAAGAATATCAGTACGAAGTCCCACGAGGACAAACTACTACAGTTTTTGAGCAAGATAGCCTCAGCTAGCATCTTGTAAGCGTCTCATCACACTCCATATAGATTAAAACGTATTTTTCGCACAACCGAGGGGAAACGTGGTCTTTTACTTGTCGCAACTATAGTAAATATCAGTTTAACGTGTTTTTCTTTTATCGTTGGTTCTACCTTAAAGGGTGATATTAGATCGTTCAACATTCTTTTGAGCTCCTGCAGGTTTTTACATCAAAAAGGGTCGATTCTTTTATCATCTTCCCAGTGCAAATAACAAGAGTTATCGGTGAATACTTCTTCGCCTCGTCAAGAATGCTTGCTTTTACTACCCATTTTAGACTCAGCAGAGACATGTTTAATCTAATTTCGCCTTTTATCAGAGATGGAAAATGCTGATGACTGAAATTCTGTCGTGTCAAGATATATTACGTTGACAAGATCCCCTGGTTTACGCCTTCTGTTAGTTTTGACTGAATATCAGTTGGTGACAACATAAATAGGAAGGCATCAGGGGACATGGCCTACAGGATACGCTTTATGGCACATAGTTTTGACTGTTTCACATCAGGATAACCAAGGCCAGGCTAAACTTGTGGAGAAAGATGTCTGAACAGATGGGTTTGTAAGAACGAAAGATGACTTTGTTTTGGAGGATCGATTTTGTCTTCTACTTGCCAAGAGAAACAAATATTCAATGACTGTAATAGGTTGTTGGTTTGCACAATTTACTGGCAAGATATTAGGAACTCAGTATGTAAGATACACTGACACACAACTATCCATTTATAATGCTGACAATACTTTACATGCAGTCCATCACGTGACACGATGATTAATATAGTGGAAGTAGCTGCCAAATCAACTCTTGACAAATTTTGCAAAATTGAACAATCGTTTAGTGCTGTGTTGCTATTTTAACAACAAAGAATGCAATCTACAACGTTCTAGGAGACAGCGTATTGTCAACAAATCTGTTTGGGATGATGAACTTACAACCTACGTTCCCGGTTGATTTAACTAATAAATAACTTTTCAGCCATCTGTGACTTATCTCTGAATTCAAAGTCGAGAGGAGTGCCATGTTCATTAGGCATTATCATCAGCTAAGGGCTAATCAATTAACGTGACCTGCTTGAAATGTCTGCTTTGTTGACACTCAGAAGAGTTTCGTGCCATCATTTTTGTGCTGCTCGTATTTGGCCTCGAGATATCACTTAGATTTCTCTTCGTGAGCGTCATGCTGAAGTTAGGCATATTTTTATTGAAAAACAATACTTAAACTTTTTTTCCCGTTTAATCTTGAGAAACAGATTGAGAACAGCGGCGGACTGTCAACAAACGCGGCAGAAATGCACTTTGGGAGAGCATATCATACTCATGAATTAATAAGGCAGAAAAGCTAGCAAAGAAAAGTTTGGTCTGCCAGTCGATGTAAAAGAGGTCGGCAGGTACTTTTCGCAGGGTCGAATTTGACCGAGTGACTTAGTAGTATGTTCGTGTTTGAAGATTTGAATACCACTTTTGTGGTTTTCAGTATTTGCTCTTACCTTTGCATAGTTATTTACTAGGTTTAGGGTTTTCTTCGCTGAACAGTTATGCAACTTGAGACATTTCAAGTCATTTGTAGTGATGTCAGTCGACAGATATGTTGATCTACGAGACGTAAGATCTGTGAAGCCAGATACTTAAGGTCATGTGATTGACAAATCCTACTGTGATTATGTAAGACTTTGTATATGTGTGACTTGCATGTGCTATTTATGAAACTAGGTAACCTGGGCTTTGGATATGTGATGCATATATAGTTGATATAAGATTGATTTGAAACCCAGGAAAGGACAGGGATTTTGATAGATCTTCCTGAAGTATGAAATATACCAGTTTGCAGTGTATGCGTTTTCCGTTTACACGTAAACGAACGGTCTTCGTTTTCGTTGCGGCAGAAGGCGATTGATGTCTAGAAAACATGTTCTAGATAAATGTCAAAAATATTGGTTTATCTGTTAGTTGGAAACTTTTTATTTTCGAGGAATGTAGTTGAAAAAATCATACATAGAATTTGCAGGCTTCTGTCACTTGGTAGCTTGTGAACCTGCTATTTTCTGTTGTAGACTCTACTCACACGTTACTTTTATATTCGATGAGATATTGATCTCTTATAGTCACCGGCCGTGATAAAGAATCGATGAAAAGCTTCCAAATTTCACCAAACATTTTATGTCTTTTTTAATCTCCCTTTGAAGAATTTCTGTCAAAACCTTCCACTTTTATTCGTCACATAAGTAAGTAGTTCATTTTGTAAAATGGTTTTACTTAACAGGGAAGTTTACTCTCAAATAAAATCATGGGATAGCTCTCCAAATGTTGACAGTGTCACTAGAAGGCTTTGAGATACGTATGTGTAAATGAAGTGTTCTATTCTGTTATGTGAAAGTTGGGGAAAGCAGGTTTTCTATCGTGGCATCAGTTTGTATAGGTTGTCTGCCTCGTGACGTCCATGTTTCAACAGCAGGTTCCATTGGTTTCAAGTGGAAAACACACCAGTAATACATTTGAAACAAAGTGGGCGGAAGTTTCTCCAAGCTTTAGAAATTGTACATCTATTGTCAATGTTTGTCAATGTGGTCAAATAGTAAAGAAAGGAAGATGCCAGCGTCATTTGCTAGGTTATGAAAGTACATAAAAACAGTATATTACAGTACTCGTGTCTATAAGCACACTCTTAAACATTAAATGTCGTGTTTTGTAGAAGCTGGAAGTTATGCAAATATTCGAGAACGTAAAATGAGTAGACAAATGTAACTTCCTGGAGTAATTTGCCGGACAGTTGTGATGGCTTTTACACAAGCCTTTCATTGCAGGTATATTTCTCTACTTAGTTGCCGTACACATGTCTATCCTCAAAAAAGGAAATTATTGCGTATACGGCCTACAGCTCTGCAGGGTGCCATTTGTTAATGGTGTGCCAAGAAATTCATTGACAAAATGGATATGTACTGTCTGTAACACCTAGAAGTCAATGAAAATATCGAGAAAGTTTGTTATATCTTAAAACTGCAACCTCCAGAGTTCATATAGAGTCAACCTGCCGGCTCCTGCATCTCATCATTAAGGCAATAGACTGAAACGCTTAGAGACTGCCAATATATTGATCATGTTAATTTTACTTCTTTTACAAGACAGTTGGAATGAAAGTTTATTGTGTAATTTGTTCTGGTTAAATGACAATAAGTTTTGAAGATTCCAAAATGTTTCATGCAAACTGCTGCGGAGTCCGGACCAATCCTTCAGTTTGAGCGGAGGGATATCGATTTTCCTACTGCAACATCACTTTCCTATAGATCTGACCTCTCCTCCAACGTGGGCTAGGTAATATCACTGATCTCGTAAAAAGACTGAATCGAGCTTCCCATCGATTCCAACAGCGAAAATGTGTAGGCACGAGTACTGGATCCCATTAGTTAAAATAGTGTAGGAAGGTTCTCCACGTTACGTAGGACTGTTTATAAGCCTGTTTAATGGAGACTGAAATAGAGTCCAACGACTGACCTTACTTTGAGACGGAAGATGCTCGTTCCATGGGTTTTTAGAGATCAGTTGGTAATATGAATAAGATGTCATTGGTTATCAAATCGAGACAATATCAGCGAAGAATGTAGAAAAAGATGGCCATATGACTATGAGATAAGTATAGAGTATAGAAAGTAAAGAGATTGATAAATATGGTAAAACAGCACTCACCGTGAACATTGTATCGTATGAGTAGGTTTATAGTTTCCTTCGCATCTATAACAATGTCATCTTTCGAATGGACTAATTGTTTTTATATATTATATAGTTCCATGCTTATTCTCGGTTAACTGTGACTGGCAAAGTTTAAATTGTTCGGAGATCCTCTGTCTCGCTTTCTTGAGTTTCGTCTCGGAAGTATGTTGCAGCGGTAAAACTTGTAGTGAGGTAATATTCCGAAGAGAGTTTTGTAGGTACAATAGAAGAGGTAAATACTGTACACTAGCAAACCATGAAACTGAAAAGCGGAGGTCCATGGTATGTAACTTGCAAGCCTCTTTAGAGTAATAGGGTTTCCTGTACCACCCTTTTTCTGTTTCTTTTTTAAGTTGTTTTGAAATATTACGATTATATTTAATGCAAATACCAAGGCAACGATAATTGTTGGTGGAAGTACAAGAGTACATTTCAACCTTACTGGGTAGTCCTTCAATATTATGCTGCTAATCGTCGTCGTGATTAACCTTATTATATTCAAGAAGGAGCACTTACACTTTGTTTACGAATTTTAGCTTGCTTCAGAAACGACATTTGGTGAAATTTTCAAATACTCAGCTAATCAGATTGTAATGTTTTATTGTACAATAGCAATTGCCATCCTGTCTTTGGTTGTTACTAATTTTCTTGCTTAATACTCGCCACGGAATAGTACTATAGTTTAGTTGATGGAAGGGTGCTCGTGCACTAGAGTTATTGGTAAACATGGCGCTTGTGATGAAAATTTTAGTAGCATTTTCATATGGTGGGAAGTTCAAATCGTTTCACTTAGGTAAAGTAATTAATAAGAAAAGTAATTGAATGTTGTTTGGGTCGATATTTGATTAACATTTACTACGTTTGGGATTTGAATCTTCAAGTAGACGTTTTGGTCATTGTTTTACGACTCTATCATTTTTGGTTAGTTTGAGCTGATTATACGCTCTTTTATCATCAATCGACGTTTTCTTATGACAGATCCATTAACAATAACAGTAAAAAAATTGAGCTCTCAATGTTTCAGAGGAGGACATGGCAATAGAATTTTGCTAAGGGGGCTCATAAAGGACCTCCCTCCTCCCCCGCTCCCCCAAGAAGCATAGTATTAAGGTTTTCTGTCGTTGAAATCATTGTCAAACAAACCACGCCCCTTAACATAGTTCAGACATGACAAGGTATCGCCTATGAAAAGCACAAACGCAACCCAACGTCTAAAATTCAAACGCTCAATCCATACTTCATGAACTTTGAGGACCTTAATTTAGAGAAAATGCTTAATGTTTTCCTCCGAATGTTTGCGAAGAGATTTCCGTTGCAACTGAGTTTTTTGAAGTGAACTGACTATTTAATATCTATCTCTTACCAGCGTGTAGTCATAGGGCGTGATTGTCATTTAACGGAGATCGAAATAGTTTTGACAGATGTCTTTGGTTATTACGAAGTTTAGGCAAAGATCTTATTTTCTTCCTTTTCATGTCAAGGACAAGATAAAGCATTTGAATATTACTCGGAGTTGCTAGACTAAGCTTAGATGCTACTTGTATCTTAATTGATCGGCTTTGATTTCACGATTTTTCAAATCACTTTCATTTTTAGCTATAGCCACGCGTGGCTTTTATGTCTCATCGAAATGAAGGTTCTAATTTTGAGGATGATACGGAGTTATTTCAGTCGCAGATTTTTAATCTGATTGACCAAACTCCAACTTTGCGGTTTGATTACTTCTACATTGACAAGTAGCTCAACCCAACTAAAACGTTTCAGATGTGTTGTAACGCAATGAAATCCTTCACATTGTCGCCCCAATTCATTAGTAGTATTTAGGTAGCACGTATTGGTACAATAGATAGTGGGATCCTATCAGCAGCAATGAAATTACTGCATATTCAGAAAACGTAAAAAGGGCATTACCTGCTCCATTTTAAGTTGCAAGTTTTTTCGTCTTTGCTGTGCTTGTCTGAAAAGACTGAGTATGGATAATTTAAATGCTTCGAAGGCAATTTAAATTATTCTAAAAAGAGTAAGAGTGGCCATTTGTAAGACTTAATGAAGAAAACTAAAGCTGTAGAGGATCCCACGTTAAAATTCTAATCGATGAAATGAAAGCTAGTTTTGAGGAGCCCTATACTTTGTCGCAGCATACGAATGTTTATTTAGAGTCAGAATCAGACGACGGTCAAAAGACAAAAGCTCGTTTTGAAATTCGAGTCTGAAAGAGATTAGTCTCAAAGTTTCGTTTGATAAAGGCACTTTAACACTCGACAACGTCTAACAGAAACTCAAAAATCATCGTAAGTTGTAGGGAGCGGTTGTAGATAAATTAGCAAGGATTTTTGCAAACCATGCAGAAGGTACATCCAAGCAAAGACCTGGAACTTTAGCAGCACGAACCGAATTAGAAATTGCTAAGAAGCGATTTTTTGTGAGAGAAGGAAAATGCTCTGGTAGACGATGATATGATTTGTCTATTTATTGAACTATCGGAAGCTAATAAGGATCTGTAGATTGAGTGAGGAATGAGGAAAGAGTTCAATGTCTTCTTTGTGTCGTGTGTGAGCTCGAAATGAAAAGATCCGTATTCTAGAAAAACTGCATTACCTAGCATTCACGATGTTTGCAGACTACACGTTTTTTTTAATATAAGAAACCAGTTTATAAGAAACCTACATGTAGAATCTCGAAAAATTAAGAAACTTTTGGAACTACATTATATGA
>JAAAKL020006069.1:0-18450 GCA_010016065.2 Carybdea cf. marsupialis auct. non (Linnaeus, 1758)
AACGTTTGTAAGAATTTAATTTTTTTCTATTTAAACAACAGTGTGCCCCTAACACCCCCCTCCCACTATGAAATTTGTAGAAGATAACTTGATTTATTGAAAGAAGGACGTTTTTTATCTGATATAAACCAAACTTTCTTAATGCCGATATTTTGTATGTATTTAAAAACCCCAAAGAACATAAGCCCCTTACCTCTACCTTATTATTTCAACAGGGGCGTGCACCCCAAAGAATTCTTGCTCGGTTTCTCTGATACGTTTTCTTTTTAACAGTCAGCTTTACTACTTTAACAAATAGAAGGCTGCTCGGTGCTTGTAGGTCTTCGTACACAAAATACTTTCATATGTTGTGTCATTTCTGGTTGCTGTAGTGTTTTGATTAAGATCATTTGCCTTTTCTAACCAAAATTACCCGAGGCGAACTTTCTTTTTGCTATCCTTTAAAGAAAGCTATCCCTATTAGCAGAAGATTTCCCACGCCTTCAAGTTTTGACTACTCCAAAGATTGTCACGCGTTAAAGAACAACAAATGCACAAACTGACATCACGGCAGACAATCGATCATCGCACACATTCAGACTGTCAAGTGACATTCGATTACTGTTGACTCTGCCTTGTGCTCGATCATTGTTAGATGATCGATCGTAAGGCAGAGAGGCTACATAATCGATCATCGTCGTGAAAGTCAACAATCGAAGTCATCGATTATTGTCATGAAAACGAGGTATTCGAAGATCGTTCTGCTTCAGTGATAATCGTAAACCAACCCTCCACTATCAGCATGCCAAATTTCAACTGTGTTGGGCTTAAAATGTCCATTTGGCAGAGGGGTTGAATCAACCTCCCTAATACATAAGTGCACTAAAAAGCTCATACGAATAGGGTTAAAACATTGTGCATGAATGTATACAACTTTAAAAAAAAAAGGATGACTGTATTAAAATGGTCTGTGAAAACTACATAACAACAGCCTCGTTTTAAAATACAAACTACGTTTCTCCACACAAAATGGTTTCACCAATTGTTACTGTGGATTTCTGCCTATCTATGTAATTAAAGGATTGCAAAAACAGTGCAATTTGACAGTATTCAAGAAACTAACGTTCCAAGAGCTATTCAAGACAAATTTAATGAAAAATCAAACGAGTCAAAAATTAGTGTGACCACTGCAGTGTAAGTGAATAACATCTCCATAAACATCAAGCTATTTATTCTTCTAAATGATCCGTCTATAGGCAGGTTTTGAGTATGTCAGGCGTCTCCATTTCTTCCCTTCCAGTGCTATTCTTTTCATTTCACAGTATGGCTTTCCAAACCCGATGTTTTCCAACATTATTTTCTTTTACCTCGTGATCATCAACCGTGCATTATTCCCTCCAAAACCTTCGATTATAGAAGTAATACGAAATCTCAAAATGGTGCACGGAGCACATAAAATGGCATCACTCACTGATCTTTAAGGAGCTTTTCGATGCGAGAACAAGGGCGAGTACCAGTGCGTTGGTATGTACCAGTATGATGAAATGAAAGACGTTCAAAAAAATTCCGACCCCGTTTATACGAGATCGGATCCATCTGGGAGCAGATCCATTTGGATCCGTACTTGTTTTTGCAGGCGTTTACACGGGTACGGATACAAAATTGACATGCGTTTAGTCGAGATCAGATTCATTTGCATTCACCTGAAGGCGCATGCGTTTAAAAATTTTTTAAAATTGGGCGGGAAGAGTAGACCTGCTCAAATTGTTTGATTTGTAATCTAATACTACTTTAAGGAGAAGAGCAGTCTCCTCATACGTTCAGTTGGACACTTCCTTTTGTCTGATCAGTCGCCATAATTGACTTAAATCCTGAGTGGTAAAACTTTAGAAGAGAAACATTTTATTCCTGGTACGGCGTTTTGTTTTGATTGAGATGTTTTGCATATCAAATTTGGAATATACCTCATAATGGAAATTTTGTACCCTCAATTTCGATCAGAGCCCATTTGGATCCGATCCCAAGCATTTACACGAGACCTGTCTGGCACCGGAGCCAAACGAGACCATTTTTCAAAGCGATGCCAAACGAGCGTGGATAGCAGATCCAAATGGGATCGGATCCACTAGGTCTCGTGTAAACGCAAGGCCGATCCGTAGCAGTTTGGGTACGAATCCATTTGGATCCGCCCTCGTGTAAACGAGAAATACTCGTTCTCTACACGATTAGAATTTCGATGAAAGTTGTCTCAGGTCCACTATGCGTATGACGAGTTCAAATGGAGATTTCCGCCAATATATGCAGGAAGGGGCGCAGTGAGTAAACTCGTCCTGGTCCTGGTCGTCTTATCTAAAATACCATATTAGTTAGCCCTTACAATTCCTATTTCCGTATGAACGTCTTTAGTTGTACAGTGAGAAAGGGAAGATATACTAACCCAGTGAACGTCTAACCGATCAATAAACGCATTATAGATACATACTGATTATTACACGGACATGTAGTCATCTATTATAATTATGTATGACTTACCTGGTACTTAAATATGGTGTATCTGTCTTTATATTTGAGTTCGATTTTTGTGGGTTTTTTTTATTCAAATAAAAGTGAGTTGTCTGATCTGCTATGAACGAACCTTCCTCTCGACTATGAAATTGCTCCCCTACTCTTTCATGAACAAATCTCTATTTCTGATAACTTCCCACGTGCATACGTCAAAATTTTACATTCATTCGTTTGACACTGAAAATCAATTTCGCTGAGAACACTGGCGGCTTGCATGTCTTCTTCAGAAACCTTTGACACTATCAATACACTATTACAGTTTGCGGCACATAACTTTCTGAGAAGTATTCTAAACTAAACAAAAAGGTAAAAAATAAATATGAATTGGCCTTACCTTTGTACACTACAGTCTTTTCTGTAATTTCGGATTTGACACCGAGGCCCAACTGGTTTTGTGCCTTTATTCGCAAAATATAGTTTTTGTTTCCTTCAAGATTTATGACTTCAAAATCAGCAACATTTGTTGAAATATCCGCTGACTTCATATTAAATTGATCCAATCCGTACTCAATTACGTACTTCAGCACAGGATATCCCCCATTGTCACTAGGAGGGCTCCATGCCACGGTTATACTTGTCTCCGTACTGGCAGTGCGACGGAAATTAATGACTTGTGATGGAACGTCTAAAAAATAACAATGACATAGGGTTAAATCTTCAAATATTTGAAATTTTCTCACAGCCCAAGTCAAAGCAGCATATGGCCTATGAGAGATCAAACTTGTGCTATTTCTATACTTGATGAATGAAAAATCAGTGGGAAACTGTACTGAGAATTTATGTTCTTGCGGAAAAAGTGGCACTTTTTATTATGTAGTAGTAGTTAGTAGCTATTTCTCTTCTTGACACATTTCGATATCTACACTTTCTTCCTTTTCTTTCATAAATAACAACAATGATACGTCAAGTTTTGTGAAAGGTGTTACCCTGATATAAAACAAAATAGCAAACAAGGCACTTACTAACACAGACTGGATGATGAAGTTTTGAATTACCTTTAACCCCCTCCCCAAGACTTACAATAAATGCAGAGAATATGTACCACAGTTTGAGTAAACGATATTACTGCCAATTTCTGTTGTAATCCTATGAACTTGTGAGACAGCTAGGAAATTAACGTCCCTACGATTATGCTGCTCATGAAATTTCTCTTTGATTTTAGCGATCTAGTATCACCATAGATACACACTCCATTGCTAATGTGTAACCATATGGGAAGACAGCCTATTTTGTAGTAGGCGACGATGTTCCCGAAGAAACACCAAGAAAACGTAACATTTGCCAGTTTGGTGACATTTTCACCTGACCCGATCTGTCATCAAGTTGCAACAGCAAGTATCTTTTGGAACCCCAACGTCATTGTGTTCCACAATGCAAGGAATAATGCTGCATTGTATAATAAACATGTACTAATGATAAAAACATACTAAAATGTGAGGTCCTTGTTTAAGAGCTCATCACTTATAACTTCCTACATACAGTGAATAAAAGGGCCCTGCTTCCACCCCTTACTTCTGGTATCTCTGGGGCAGGGGTATATATTATGGCCACAACTCCTAACCATTATGATGTGAATGTTCCTTTGGGGGCATGGAGGAGGGTGGACATAACTGGAGGCGTAGAAAACGTGGCATGGGCCTGAACCTGAGGTGCGGCAGCATGGCAAGACTAGGACTAGGGTACTATGTAGTCTAGACTGGTCTAGACACTATACACAACAAAGCAATTCCATACGGAAATCACCCACCCCATAAAAGACTATGATTAGTGAAATCAGAAACAGAACTGAAATACCCAAAAATGGAGACCCTGTTATTACTACATTGTGTTGAGACATGAAGTCAGAATGATACATTTAGTCGCAAGAATGTGCAAGGCATGGTGAGGATCTATTGCATCCAAAACTATATACATAGCTTAGTAACTGGAATGTGAGGGCATAGCACTATGGAGGAAACAGGGTGATAGCAACCAATGAAATATAGAAAATGAGAATTCACAGCTTCAGATTAAGTTAGACATACTGGACTGGTCACAAAAAGATGAAGCTGGGGGCTTTTTAGGCAATTACCGGTATCTACTCAGGAAGAGACAATAACATACATGGAATCTTCATCAAAGATAGCATGGAGAAGATAATGATAGTGTGATGTAATAATAGAGAGCGATTGCACTGAGGAAAAGCATTAATGATACATAAATGTACCTACATATCTGACCTTGCAAAATTTTGCAAATATTTCCTCATTACCAGTACAACAAAAAGCATCATTCATACTTACGATTAACTATAATGTTCTTGGACAGTTGAGCTTTACCAGCAAGTCCTCCATCTGCATTGCAAACCATTCTAGCATAATTCTGTCTCACATTGTTGATAGCGATGAGTGAAATGTTCTCATTTTGATTACCAAGCTCTTGTATTAGACCTCCATCATCTCGGAATAACTTGCATGCTAGTGTTGGTACAGGGTTCCCATAAACAGAGCATGACACATTTAAACTGTAACCCTCTACAACTGTGAATGGCTCCTTCAAACAATTGACAAATGTGGGTTTATCTGTAATAAAAAAACACAAAAATGCACTGTTTGCTTTGGCCAAAACTACTACTATAGGGGTAATATGAAAGTATCCATGCACATACTTTTTTACAACAAATATGACATATTGTGCCCAAAGGTTTCATATGCAGGCTATAAACTTGCTACTTCAAATGCTAGTTATATCCATTTTCATCCAATCAATGATTTGCATGTATTAATTATAGTATGCTTGTCAAATATGAAGTTTCAAAATAGTAACATATCCCAGGCACAACTTCTATAACTTCTGTTTGATTCAAAAGATAACAAATAAAGAACTGAATACAGAGAACAAATATACAACTGTGTGTATAATTGTACACACAATTTATCTTATTGTGCCAAAAATCAGCTTTATCTTAAAAGTGTTTGATCCAGACATTATCTGTAGTTTGTGGGTAACTCTTTCTATGAGGTAATTATCACATCATCATCACTAAATGTTTGTTATTACATCAACAAACTTTTGTAATAACTTTTGGTCAGTATTGCATGGGGATACATCCAACAAATGGAAACTTTCACCAAGAGTCAGAAAAGTCAAAATCCAAAAATCAGATTGATGTATGATGACCCTCTGGTAATCAGATGGTGATTAACAACTGAATTGTGATAAGTTGGGCAAAACCTCCCAAACCTATATATAGGCAAAACACTATCAATGGTAGCAGTGCGACAATTACCACAGTGTCTGAAATAATCTGTATACAGTAGTACTCTAAGCAATTGCCTAAAAACTTACACATACTTACACAAATATTTATGTAAAACTGTTTCCGTAGACTTATATTCACAGTATGCTTGAATATTTGAGCTAAAAATTAGCTACAAAAATTGCATTTCTCAAAGGAACTATGTATCATTTTGGCACCAAATTGACTTACTACTGATATCTCCAGCACAATAAACAAAGCAAAGCAACATGTAGTTCCATTCTTGTTAGACCCACCTCAGAAGAAAATTCACAAACAAAAATGTCTTTCACCAATATCGGCTGTTGAAACTGTCAATATTGGAGACTTTGATGTATTTAGTGTTGCAATATTAAGGTTTACTAAAACATTTATAGCAGTTATATATAAAATGGTTAAGCATTAAAGAGTTTTCTGGCCTCCCTGCCATAATACCTCTGGATATAAAAAACTGTGCTTGAAAGGATTTATCAGACAGAAACAACCAAACTAGAAGTGCTAACAGAGCTGCCAACCCATGATAAAGGAAAATCTGGATACCAATGAAAAAATATTGGGATATTCTACAAAAAATAACGAGATTGTACCTTTTGCTGCTTCCAATGGGATCAGTTATTACGTGATTCCAATTGCTTTCCTGTGCCACACATGATTTTACAAAGACTACAGGGATACTCAGCATCGGATCTAGATTTGGTTAATGTTTATCATAGCTGCTGCACAAAACTTGGTAAAGGGAACATCAGCAGAAAAGTGGTAAACACAATTACAAATGCAATAGAGAAGAGTTCTCCTTGATTCACTTATCACTTGATTGATTGGTGTCACCACCTTTCCATAATTTTTTTCATCTTTTTATTTAACATCTAATATTTCATTTCAGAGTTATCCCCCCTCCCCCCAGAAAAATATTGTGAGATTGAGGAGTCTTGCCATGACGCTGTGAGAACGACCACCAAAAAAAACCCCATCAAACTCATGACAGAACTGTGGGAGTTGGCAAGTCTGTGCTAAGAGGTGGAAACTAAAAGAAGTGGGTGATTTTGTAACCTCTTTTGTCAGGTAAAGATTGTTAAATCAGATGCTGCCCTGTTACAGTAATAATGGAATAACTTGATCATCCAAACCACAAATTAGAACAAGTGCAGCTCAACTGACAATGTTACTGAATACTACCTTGAATGTTACTATCAACCTACCTAGAATTGACAGTGTGAGCACATTGCTACTCACAACAGGCTGAATTGGACCATTGAGTCTGTATATCAAGTTACAACTAAATGGTTTTCCATTGTGTGCTTGTGGTTGTGAAATTTTCATACCAATAGTGTTCCCTTCATCAAGTGCTGTTACACCAACTACACCAGCTTTGGGACCTGCCTGTGCTGTACCAACTTTTGATATCCACGTTGTTAGCTGTGTTTCCCCTGGCTTCACATATCCACAATCAATTCTCTCTTGTACTTCTCCACTTCCTAAAGAGTACTGCCATTTCAATATAGCATCATCTGACCTGTTTGCATAGGCAACACTGTTGACAGTTGTTGCAAACTTTGCAGCATCTACGGTAACCAAAGAGAATAAGTTATGTAAAATTTAATAAAACAACTTAAATATTATTATCGAAATATAAAACAACTTATCTACAGTACTTCTGGCATTTTACTCACACTCCCATAACTAGGCTATATTGAGAAAAACCCCAATTTGCAGCACCTGAATTGAGCTGCTCTTATCTGACTTGCCTCTTGAAGGACAAAAATCCATCTGCATTAAGCTTGTATACATGTACTTATGTAAATTATAAAAATTAAACTTTTTAAAAAATAGTCATGTGAAGAATAAATAAACATGTGGTGCATTGGGCTTCTCTGCTTCTCAATGTCTTCTCTATTTCTACTCATCCATTTGAAAAATCCCTGAATTAATATTGCTGTGGTCTCGTACACTTGTAAAATTTTAATATAACATACTTACCTACTGTTAACATGGGGTTATGTTTATAAAATATCCTGATTTATATTCTTATCTGGTTAAATAACATTGCTTAGCTTACACTTGATAGAACTGCTCAATCTTCCCATTTTTAAATACTGCAGGTTTAAGGTGGTAGTAGGATCCCACATCTATTTGTCTCCCTTTCATTCTCAATTCTCAAATTCCTTCTAGATTCTAAAACTTTAGTAATTATGGATATGCTTCATAAATATAGGGTACAAACTTTTAAATATCAATTTATTACATGCAGTAATTTGCTAGTCTATTCCCCCTTATTTCTAACAAATAAAAGCTTACTGTTTACCCAAAATACCTTCCGATTAGTAGGATTTAATATGCGATTATGTTTTTAATCTATTTCTGAATCTTAGCTGGGTTGATACTGAATAGTCTTCAAGCATATCAATAACTCTACACCCACAACTACCCATTAGAGAGCTTCGAAAGATATTCCAGTGTCTGTTCTAATAATCAGAACTATCAGAAAACTACCAGAAAAGAGGTATTTATGTGCTTTCCCCACAATAACTGAGTTAAAATCTGCAGCTTCTATTTAAATTATTGCATGCTTAGTTTGGCAATTTTATGTTGATGGGCATCTTTCAGCAAAATAGTGGAATGTTTGATCTAAGGCTAATTTACACATTAACAGTTGTCCGGTTGATTCACAGCTGCTATGACCTTCAGTATAGGGTTCAGATGCCTGCTTACAATACCATTGATCTCCATACAAATTGTTCCAACGTAAGCAAATTGCATCATTGTTTCAACAATGTTGGGTTCTGATGAGCATCATTCAAAAAAGCTTTTTAACCTAACACCATATCTGGTCTGTATTGGGGGATTCTGACAACAATGTTCCTTTTACCACATACTTCGATGCTGTCATTGATTAAACCAACTAAAGTTATGGTATTGCTTATCCCTGTTTTACAAATGCAGCTTGGAAGAGCTGTTTATATGAAGACATTGAATACAAAACAAGTACATTGACCTCCCAATCCATGAATTTGCAATGGAGCCTAATAATATGCACAACTAATGATGTGTTCAAATCAGCCCTGAACCTACTTGAAATATTTGCAGCATGTACATCAACAAGTTTAAAATGTATAACTTGTTCATCAATCTTGCTTATACAAAATGTATTTGTAGGAAAATGGATGTATTTGTAGGGAAAAGGACTCCTTTGATAGAAACATCACTTTGGTTGCCAATAACATGCCTATAGGAATGCAATGGTAAAAAACTCTGCGTGTGATGTAAGAGTCTTGACATCGGGGTGGAAAATACTTTTGACCTGTCCCTTCTGTCTGCAATTACAAAGGGCACTTGGAGTGACACTTACAAGAAGCCATTTGAAGTGTTCTGCTTTCTTGTTACAATGAGCATCATTTACAGAATTATCATTGTCTTGTGTTAATATGATACAGATTGTAAAATTTCCCCTTGCAGTTTCCCTTACATAAGGATGAAGGATTACTATGCATTAAGTCCCTCCCATTTTTCATTTAACTTATGAAGTCAGTAGGTTACAAAGAATCAAACCTTAAAGGAGGAACATATCTTTGCAAAATTTCGTCACAAACTTTGAGCTAGATAAGGCTAAATAATGTTTGGATTAAATGTGATGCTCCCACCACATGTTTTTACTTTCACGTTTCCCTATCCACTGCACCCCTTGGGAACATTTTAATGTTTTGTTTAAATGATAACATTAGGGCTATGATGAACTGTGTCAGGGATGAATGTCTAACGTAAACTGGGTTGTGTATTAGCAGCCTCCCCCAACCTTTTATTCTTCTAGATTTCATCAAAAGTTCCAGCATGAGGTTATCAAAGTTTGGTTATCATGTGTCAGGCCACTATAATTCACTAGTATTACTGATCATACAATACAGATCCATAATTGAAACATATATTTGGTTTGAGAGAAATTCATTTTCAATGTCAACAATATATATCTATATCTATCAATCCTTTATTTCAATAAATACGTAGTAGGCTTACAGTGTTTAGGACAGAAATATAATGTGAATGGAAATACCGTATATAGGTTAATAAATAATACCTAGTTGAAAATACTCACGATAATCATTAAATTTTAAGCCATACTACTGCTAAGTTCTGATTGTAAAAACATGCATCAACATTATAAATGACATTGTACATAAGTAGGCTACTGAACAATAATAATCAATGTAAGTTACGAGTGGTGGTTACTCAATGTATGGCAGCGACGAGAGAACTCGGTCAAACTTCATATTTAAATTCTAGCCATGAAACCTAATCCCAACATCAGGAAGGAATCTCTCTTCGCAAAACCAAAGGTAGAGAAATAACCGCATCAGCTTTGGGCTACCATAATGGTAAAAGACAACCATAACTTGGTAAAGATGTTTCAGTTAACCAATGCTCAATCAAATGTCTATTCCTAATCAAGTATCAATGGATATAATCCGTGAATCGATCAGAATTCTCGTCTCAACAACAAGATGACCATTCACAAGTGTCCAATGATATTCAGTAAAACAGTCTTGGCTATTGAACAATGTACACCAGTATTACTGGTAGATCTATTCGTTCAGAAATTAAGATTTCTGATGCTCTGTCTTTCACTCTCGAGTAAAGAGGCTCGGCATCAAGCTACATCCCGAACCAAGTCAATAAATATTTGGACATAGATCGCCCAAAAATGGGTGCGTATCATAACAAAAATCTTGAAGTTCTATATACATTATCCACATTGAGCCATGGGATGAAAAAAGCTGAAGATACGCCTCTTGCCCTTTCAGAGACAAGAAGACCTATAGTTATAGAACAGAGGAGCTTTGTCCCATCGTCATCTGCATATCTATGATCTTCAGGAGAAGATCAGAACGGCAAAATTCTCACAAAGAAGAACTAACAGTCTACAGTGTCTGCAACCGTGCTGTTTCTCAAAAGAGCAAAGGCGTCACGTTTCACTTTGCCATTAAGAGAGTGACCAGTTTCATCTACAGCAACTCGATTCGTGTCAGCCAGGATTGTTAAGCCTATCGTTTAAGCACTGACCCGGGTAAAAAAATCTGATGGATAACGTCCGATGATCGCTTCAAGCGTGTAGTGTCCGTCTCGACTTACAATGTCCCTCATCTCTCCAGTTACCTTTTCTACTCAGTTGGAGAACTAGGCGAAGGCGGAACAAAACTGGTATCCCTTTAACGTATCATCAATCAAATATCGTGCATCATATGAGACAAACTTACCTGCTATTCGGAAGATCAACGGGAAAAGTAGAGAAAACAAACACACCAGTTTCCAGTTACTCGGCGAAGGCATGTTTCTTGTTTCCTGTATTCCTTAACCTTGTAATATCTGCCAGCAACAATACTTAGACCTTGTTAACGTAGCCTCCAAACAGAGCGTAAGCTTGGAAAAAGAAAGCTAATCCGTGCAAAACCTAAGGCTCCCTTTACAATTCCTTAGTCCTTTCCGCTCTAAATTAGTTAGCGTATTTTCAAAATTGGGTACTGACGGCAGATCGAAAAGGATGAGCGTTTAAAAGTGACGATGAGTAGCCTTATGAGGAATTTATGACTCACGAACAGCACCAACTCACCAACATGGAAAAGAGCGTTATTTTTGAAACAGCTATTTGATCGCAGGCCGTTGTTTTATGAAGCCATTGCTATTCGTGCGCTCAGTGATTGGCTAAAAAAACAAAAACTTGTATTCATCAATTGAAGGGAGGGACAAAACATGGAAGATTAGATCAACTCACTGCTATTGAATACCGAACAATCCTGGGTCTAGGCAATGGGCAAGCAGTCAGCTAGATCATTTCTGTTAGGACTCTATTCTCATGCAATGCAAACAAGATCTGCTGAAGAGCTTAAATAAAAATAACTGATTGAACAGTACGCAAAAAAACTTATGTCGGATCCCTGTATCCCGATACATGGGATATACTAGCATGAATACCTTGGATAGAGCGATGTTATAGCAAATTTAAAAGGACCAAAGGGACCGGAAAAATAATTGTGCGTTGGGGGTTTTCTGTGCTCAAGCCATTTGGAGTCAACGTGTCACATTCATAGACCAAACCTGAATCCGCTCTGTCCATAGATTCGAAAACATTTTCATGCCTAGATTACGAATTCTACATGTTATGAAAAGCCCGGGAGTAACAGAGTAGGCCTACTCAGGAACCTTTCCTTAAGTTAGCCACACTGCCCCACGCGACATTACAACTATTTTTCGCTATTGTACGGTGGCGTGAGTGATTAGCCGACGCTCCAGAGTTTGCCTTCTACTACCTTCTCGAACAACAATCTAAAGATTTGAGATCATGGTGCCGTGATCCCTTGTGTCCTACGTTGTCATGGGGATTGTGTCTGTTTACACCGCCACGTTGGACAACGGACAGCTGTTTTGGCGTTTCAACAACAGACGACAAATGATCAAGCATTCACTTAAAAATCGACGATTCACATAGATTTGCCGTACTCCTATTTTATTATAGTTTAACAACTGTGCCGGTGATTAGGAGTGTTTCTTTGAGCGTCAGAACAATTTTTTGTACGTCGTTTGTTAAACTAGCGCAGAAATGGATAGAATAGAATCGAGCACCAGTCGGATTACACCATTTTTGCACATATGCGAAGAAGATTAGCTGCCGTTAGCGCAGTGTCAGTTTTAGGTGGAGGCCGACAGGGCCATGGCCCGAGACCCAACAACTCTAGGGGCCTTGTACTTCAATGCCCATATCAATCTCGTAGAAGTAAGTGAAACTTGAAACTATACTCACTGCTGGGAATGCAGTGTCTCAGAAACTTCTGCAATACGATCATATCTGAACTACCTTTCAATGAATGACGCCACACCGCCCAGTACTATCCAAAACCCCCACTGATTAAGCTTTGTATTTTTTATGAAATGTACGATGTGGACTTCTAGTCGATATATATGTGGCCGACACGGGGTTACAATTTTATAAGTTCCAAAGCCATGGTTCCCAACCATTTTCTAGGCTCATGCTCTTGAGCCCCTGTTGACCGCCTTCTTTATGTCTCATCTCCATCTTTACTATCTTATTTTAAGTTCATACTTTCCAATCCCTTCGCATTACAAGTTTCGCCCGCCTGGCCCTAGCAGCATTTGAATGCCCCACTTACCTAGCATTTGAGTTTTCCTATGCTAGCAATTATACATAGCCAATCAAATACTCTCTCGAGATGGCAAGTTATGAGAGAAAATCACTGATCTCTAAAAGGCACTGGCTCGAGCATCTTCCGTCTTAAAGTGAGGCCAGTCGTTGGACGCCATTTTAGTCCTCATCAAACATTGATATAGCAACAGATACAGATACTGTAAGGAGCGCCCTTACACTAGAACCTTGCGCAGCCTATCTGCGCAGTACCTCTGACTCAAGAGATCACATGCGAGTAGCACTAAACCTTCATGAGATGAATAAATGTAATATCAGCGAATGGGAAAACCTTAACAAGCCCGGATTCATAGATTTTCTTTGATATCTTTATCATCATATCACTTGATTACACTGATTCCATGGAAGGCAGAACGTTATTACAAAAGAATCAGATACACAATTTCTTATTAAAAGTCATAGGATGGTGATAAAGCAAACTTAACAGTAATATAAGCTGATTCATATGAGTATATATAGAAGCAAACAACAAACATCAAATCAAGTATCTCTAGAATCCTCCTGATCTTGCAACATTGCTTGACCGAAAAAAAGACCTCCTATCTAAACTTTTAAAACCACTCACTTACATACTAATTAAAAACGTGCAAGTATACGGAATTACAGGAGGAAAACCCACGCTTGAGTGATACGTGTAAGTCAGAACGGGAACTAACATCTTCCTACACGAGTAAATAGGAAATTCGAGATCCTGTATATATTACGCTATTTACGTTAGTCAAAGCCAGCAGGTACAGAACCAGTCTCAAGGTTTCTCTCGTATTCAAGACCGGGATGAGCCGCAGCTGTCCTCTCCTTTAGCATTTTATTTTTATTGTGGTTCAATTTCTTTTTTAATATTCTATATTGATCAGTAAAATGGTTAATAACAATTTGTAGTCTTTATTGTCATTGTCCTGTGTAAATGTTGTTTGGAAATTGCAAAGTTCGGATCTTGGTTGCACTACTGACCTCAAGCAGAAGTGCAGCAATTTCAACTTAGGCTGTTCTAGTTCAAATTTCTTTCTTTAGGTCCGGGAAAATTCTACGGTCAACGGAAACCAGAACAAAGCCTCCACATTAGTTACTATGTTCCCAGACCTATCAAAGAGTCCTTCAAAATTTCCGTGAGGCATTGATGTGTTGGACGAAACTCTATCCTCCTTGGAAGATGTATTTTGTCTTCGTAGGTAGGGAGCAAGCACCGCTGGCAACCTGGGTTACAAGTGATGTCTGCAAACGCTGCAATAACTTACTGCAACTAAATTTCAATAAAGTGACATCAAAACACATAGTTATTGATGAAGCTCATGTTAGTTAGTAGTCAATTAAAAAGACATTTAGGTTTCCTCTACACAATACCTAAAAATTAGATATGCAAATTTAGGTGCTACAAAGTATCAAAAGTTTGCGTCCACAGACTGAAACGAACAAAATGTTCTCAGCACACACGAAGGCAACAAAATCACTCTTGGCAAGTTCTCAGATGACAACATAAGGTCGAGCCCGCGATTTTTGGTCTCAACTACCAATAACGTAGAAGAGTTTTACAGTTTTCTTGAGCTTCTTGCCATTTCTGCAAATATTTGAGTTGGATGATTCTTCGAGCTCTTGAAAGATGTAAGTACGGTTGAAAACGTCTTCGTTTTAATGTCTTTCGTGATGGGTAACTGCCGACAATTGTTCATAATACAATGATGTTTATGTTGATAGTAAACCAATATTTAACTCAAATCAAGTGATGAAATGATATAATTTTGTCAATAACAGAGTAAACACTATGTCTCCTCCCTTTTCGTCAGCCAACTATGATTAAGAGACTTGGCAAGTGACGTCAAAGTATTTGGCAAGTTCTGGTCACAATACGTTACCGTTCACACTTAGCCTGTTTTGACTATCATTTTTGAACCGTGACAAGAACCATGGTAGCTCCTTCCTCGGTTCAAGTAGACCATCTGAAATACACAAAGAGAGTATAAATGGAAACCTGCCAGGAACGATGCTCACTTGAAGCGATGCTTCAACTACTATCAAAACTATGATTACATACATATTACGCCGTATCATGATTATTAAGATTCTTAAACTTTTTCCTTTAGGTTTACTTTTACTTTAACTTGACCTTAAATATAAAACTGGAGATATACTGCAAGAGATAGTCATTTCAGAAGTTGAGGAAAACTTGGAACTTATAGTGTCAATATTTTATCCCCAACTGATGAAATAGGTATCCATAGCAATTTGTGGCAGACTATCCTAGGTGCAGATATTGCGCAACGTGTCGAATAAACTTCAATTAACTCTTGCGACACAATGCAATGTGGGCGGATACCCTAACCGTAACAATAACCTTTCGTTTTGAAATTTATCTGGGATAGTGCGACCGAGGCCTTAGTTTCTTTGCAGTAACTTTTTGTGCAGAGTTTAAAGCTTGAATGATTTGAAAAGAGCAATAGTAAGTTATGTCACCGAAGAGATTCGAGCGTGTCCCATGAGTTTCTATTTGCCTGATATCTTTTGGAACTCATCATTTCAAATCCTCTCTTCCCAAATACACATTGCATCTTTTATTGGCCTAAGAACAGATTGAGGGGTCGCATGGCAATACTTCCATGGTCAAGTTACATTATACAGCGATACTGGTCTCCATAATTGCGTAGGGCTCTATGTTGATGTTCACCGATAGAATACTGGGAGATAATGAGCTAGCGAAATAGATTACGTTATCTGCAAAATTTTCGTAGCTCCCAGTTAGTAGGGTGTAGGCCCTATGCTGCGAATGGGTAGGTCACAGTTTCGAATCCTTTTGATAACATAGTTTTTTATTTCTTTATTGTCTTATAATAGAAAAAATATGCTAGCCAGACAAGGTAGAAATCCCTTTCAGACAGTACTATCTTCGTTCAATAATACACAAAATTGCACATGGTGTCGAGTTGTTTTGATGGAAATCATAGTGCTCATGATTTTCTTTGCAAACATGGTAGTGAGTATTTTGTACAAACTTTTTGATCGGTTTTGACTGCTTTTTTTCATAACGATAGCCACAAAAGGTTGTAGGTTTAACAGCTTTAGTGACAACTGCTGAGGCATCCTGACAATGTTTATGTAGTTGAAATAACAAGACAACAAGACAACATTCCTCGCCCCGAAGAGAAATATCCGTAACACGACCTATTTGGATAAACAACTCATATTTTAACTCAGTTTAGACTTTCCGCATTTTCTATTGTCCCGCGCTGCAATTATAAGATAATAGAAAGAGAGATCTTCGAAGGGCATTAAAGAACTGGGAATAAGTTTGTTCTCTAGTTCAGGGCCTCATTTTGATACTGATTGTTAGTTAAATATTAACTAGCTTTAGTAAAAAGATAATATTTCATAATGACATTGATTTAATCGTCCTGGCTCAAAAACATTAATTACGTCCCCAGCTACAAAAATAGTTTTTAAAATAGTGTTTAATGCATGGAGGGATTTTTCAGTAAGTTGAGGACTACTTTATCAGTACCATTTCGGTAAATTTGCCTGAAATTCCTTGAATGTTATAACAAGCATTGATCCAAATCAAGTCTCTTTTTCCATCCGGCCAGCTACTTCATAGCTCCTTAGACCGCTCAACAGGCAATTTTTTCTTCTCCGGATCAGAGATTTTTAAACATGTGTTTAAGTGTGCTTAAATGTGTTTAAATGTGCTCAAATGTGTTTAAATGTGTTTAAATGTGCTCAAATGTGTTTAAATGTGTTTAAATGTGTTCCATAATCTCCGTCTGGATCAATATCTAAACAGTATCTTGAAATATTCGGTGGTTCATTGACTTACAAGTGAAAGTTTTATATTCCTATCATCAGAGCCACAGTAAAATGACTAGACATTGTTATTATCAAACCCATGACTGTATATATAACTGCCATTTTGCAGTTCAATTCAACATCATTGTTTGAATAAATCAAGTGCATAAATCCAGAAGCATGTTTGTTCGCAAGTTTGTAAATTTATGGCGACAGAAATGGAACAAATGGCACCATCTAATGTAAACATATTGATACCCAAAGGTAAATGTTTATTATCTTTATATAGGATCAAAACAATCTATTGTTCTTGTCCATCAACACTAGCTCAGATCGGAGCCGAACTTTCCCGAACATTCATGTATAGGCTTAATGATTCCTTAGTAGCGATACGTTAGAGATTTTGCAGAATTTTAGTAGTCAAACCCTAACCTTGTTATTGCTACAGGTACCGAATTACAATATTTTTAAATGGATTTCACTCGACATCAGACGGATATCAATGCTTATTGGCTAAGAGTGAGTCAGGAAGGGTGATAAGCAAAGTGGTGTAACTTAAGTAAAGTAGATAAAAAGGAGCTTACGATAGATTTGAAAATTGGCATCACTATCTATGCATTGAGATTATTGCTTGAAGAGAACTACAGAAGAGAGATGTATCAAATACCAAGATGTCTTTCAGAGAAAAGCTGGTGGAGGAATCCACCATCTTCTGCTCTCCAAACTCAAAGCAATATCGTGTAAAATAAAATTCCTTACGGCCTTGCAGGTTGGTTTCTAAGGAAGTAAGGAATCATCGATGCAATAGCCATGGTAATAAAAGAGACATGGGTCAACTTTTTAAGGGAGAAAAAGATTGAGCAGAGGTGGATAACTCAGGCCTTGCCACACAACAGAAAACATACTTACCAAATCCCTGGATACAAAGTTTCGCAGTAGGAGAGTTGTGACCAGACCATTACGGACGATAATACACATTATGGATTAACAGAGGAAAACAAAATCGTTGCTTTGTATAGCAACCTCGTTACATAATAAACATCCAAATGCTCTTTCAAAGTCATTCATTTCGCAACTCAGGCCTGCTGTAAAAGATCTTTTGCTCCGAGTGATAAAAGCCTCAATTCAAAATCGATGTGAAGCACCTTTGAGATAACAGTCACGTACCAGCAGAAACGGCCGAGTGGAGTGATGTGATGAATACCGTGTTTGATAATGTAGCAGTACGAATACTAGTGAATTTCTCACTATTAAAATTAGTCAGCTGGACTGGAAACTCTACTATGTTTCGTCTCTAGTGAGCTCATGCAGGGATGCCCTGTAGCTGCTGACAAAATGCTCGTATACCAGAAGAGTGTCCAAATGTATTTCTGAGGAAACCTTTGTCCAGGTTACTCAAGCATGGTCTCAACTGAATCCTGGAAAGTAAGACGTAATATCTGGTTGAAGTATACTATACTGATGTAAAAACAGAAATGCTTGTAACACGATTATAGCATTCAGTATCACAGTCTGTCATCCGCCCTACTCTAAATCACAATAGAAAATCCAATCGCAGAGTAAAATGCATCCTGTGCTGATAGAGTTAGTAAGGAATCTAGACTTAGAGGGTTTATAATATTAGAATAAAAATGTGGATGGCAAAGCTTTT
>JAAAKL020006070.1:0-18450 GCA_010016065.2 Carybdea cf. marsupialis auct. non (Linnaeus, 1758)
CGTAAATTTGCACCTCGCAGGTTCAGAAGCAATTTGTGAACACTACCGCTCTATCTACATGGGCAATATATTTCAAGCGATGGGCATTGACATAGCTAGTTACATTTTGTGCTCTTTCCAGAGCAGTTATTCAAGAGCAAACATAACCTGGAGCGTCTATCTCACTCGTCATCCATCTACAGTGGAATCTAGGTGATTCATATACCTTAGTATCATTTGAACGTAAATTTGCACCTCGCAGGTTCAGAAGCAATTTGTGAACACTACCGCTCTATCTACATGGGCAATATATTTCAAGTGATGGGCACTGACATAGCTAGCTACATCTTGTGCTCCTACAATATTCCTTATTTGTTCATTACTGTACACAAAGCTGTAATCTGTCTCCTCGTCCTCATCAGTATCATTACTTTTGGGGACGTGTCTTCGCCTCTACACTCCTTTTAGCATGCTTCTCATACATTCATACTAGCATACCTAGATCTCATATTATAGTTCTCGTAAATCTTCTCCTTTTACTTGGTTATCTAAGATGTAGAATACCTACATGATTGAGGGTCATGTGGAGAGGAGTGGGGTCAATGCACAATTGCTGTCGTGCACTAAAATATATGTCTATCTTACAGACTGTAGTAACTCCTTGTCAGCTTTATAAATGTTCTGTTAGTAATTATTGAAATCCCGTGGGATGTTGCCTTGCAAGGTAGATGAGACTGCCTTCCCAAATTGCCGGATCATTTAAAACCCAAACATGTGCACTAAGGCCCCGTTGCGATCCGTTAAGCAAGTTTTGTTAGGCTTCCTGGTAGAAGCGCTATTATTCCCGTTATGAACCAAATATTACTGAATTTCCGGTACATTCAAATAGACGAGATGTGTGCATTTGTCACTCCACGCGGAGTGTGCACGGTTGCTGACATAAGGGATACTCATGCGTATCAGGGAACATCGTTTAAAGATTGCGTAATAGAGATTTTTAACGTGAGATCTTATCGAAGATTTAAATTTGGACCGGCAATTCGTAGCGTGGGAATGCAAAGTCATAAGATATACCCAAGTATGAAAACGGCATTGATGTTTAATCGTATTTAGCTGTACTGCTTATTCTACTCAAAAGGGCTGAGAACTGGTAGGTTCTTCCTTTGAAGACAGCAGTAATGGTTCAATGGCCGTAAAGTCTGAGAAGAAGCGGTTTTAAGTTTTAGCGTGCGTCTAAAGGGCCCTGCAAATGTTATGTTTTCCTTAACATAGTTTTGCCGGTCTTTCTTTTGATAAGCAGGTGTCTGTCTTAAATTGTACTATTCATTTAAATATTGATCGGCCAATGAAATATTAATCAGTAAAACCAGAGTATGTTGATTACAATTCACCCTATAGAGCCAATTGTCTTGATGGTACAAATGGCCTACACTGAAAGATGAAATCAAGTTATTAAAATCATACATGGAAAGCAGGCTTATTCTTTCTTGGACCATAGAAATACGTCCTATCTTTCATGTACAAGATTTCGCAAATTGGAAGCGTCTTTAGTTTCAAAAACCTTGTGAGGCCCCCCTTTTCAAAACTCGCCATTCTTTCCTCTACTCTGTATGCGGTCACGCCTATTGTCAGTGGTTTCAAATATTCTCTTTTTTACCACCAATTAATTGAGAATTTTCTAGCTTATCCGATGTGGAGTCAGACGCCGACGGTTCAGATGGGAGGGAAGCAGACTTAGCTTAGCTAAGTTTCATTCAGCCAGATGATAGTAAATGATCTATTTAGTAGATTGCAAATGTCATTAGGGCTAATACCACCAGCTGATATTCAAGCAGGCACAAATAGGTGAGCTAACTACCTTAACTAATTTTCTGAAAGATGGACATGAAGGTTAATGAATTTATATGTTGTCTATATAATATTATGAAAGCCTGTTGCAGCTTCCACACTACAGTGTACAGGTCTCGATTACCAGGTTCAAGTATGATATTTTCAGATAATGTAGGATGATGTTTATTTGAAAGGAATAATTTTTCACATATTTGGCGTATGTCTTCTGGTATTATTGTCAATAGTTAGTGTTATCTCTAAGATTGTGTTGTTTCGTAATGGAAAGGTATCTTGGATTATGTAGTTAAAAAACGATGCCATCGCATTAATACCGTTGATGGGGTGTTAATACCCTCGCGATATTGCATTCGTAGTTGTACTCGCAGGATGTTGGCTATTAGAAACACATCAATGCAAGCCATGTTACAGTACGTGATGTATAGGTTATCCTGTGACCATCAGTATTTAACAGTAAATGAAACAATTACATTGAGTTTCACGTCTCACGTTTAGAGAACTTAAGATCTGTAAAATTTTCAAGTTTCTGAACATGGCCGCATTCTTTTTTGCGATGTAATTAAAATAGGATTTTGGTTAATAGAGCCATTGTTGGTATCATACCCCCGGTAATAATTACGGAATTGTTGACACTATTATGATCAGATGGACCTTTGTATGTAAGGCATATTTAACATGCGGTTTCGATCATAAATTATCATTGCTTTTGTTATCATTATGTTGTTACTTTAATTTGTTTCTACTATGGTTTCTTCATTCCGTCTCTTTGATTGCTAACGATTGTCAATTTCTGATACCGTTATTTTGATAAGTGGTGTGTAGTTGCTATGGATAGTAAATTTAATGGTCGCATAGAATGGACAATGGATCACGTTCGCTAGAGAGGCCTTGTCGGGGCTGCCAAAGCTTTAAACTGCAATAACTTGCTGCAACCCCCCAGTAGGTTTCATTATCATATTCGAGTAGGGTTTATAGTATCACAAAGGTTGCCAGGGGCGTAGCCGGCAGTGAGGACCAGATCTCCTGCAGAGAGGTCTACAGATTTGTGTTGTATTGGATACATGTTATATATATTGTAGCATCATGAAATTGAGGATTCTTTATGAGGTTTACATGTATATATCGTATTATCAAGCTATTGCAGTTATTGGTTGTTAACATCACCCTTGCCCTATAGGCAATATAGGTTGATTAGATAGATTTACCAGCCTATAATCTTAAGGCTATTCAATTCAATCGTTTGGGCTCGTATTTAGTTGATATACCAGATGATATATCAAAGGGTGATATGATATGTACTTTGTTTCGCCCATAGCCCACTAAAGAGACATTGAAAAGTATAAATGGTATAGGGATGTGAATGTGGTAGCAGAAATCACTTCAATTCTGAGTCTAAATGTTATGTGACTTCATTTCACATAGACGCGATAAAATCGGTTGACATTGATATGCTGGAGCTGTGGGATACAAGTTGCATGTAAAGCGCCATTGAGAAGTACTAATTAAGTTTTGTAGGGATGTATCTTCATGTTCTTGTCATGTGTTGAGTTGGATGTAGTCTTCTTGTTAAAGAGAGTTAGATTGTGTTGTGTAAGGGATTGGGAGTTGTTTTTAGGAAAGCATGGTCCTGGGTTCCAGTCCCAGTAGTAAGATTCTTCGTCTCTTGCGGTAATTATTTTAGTGAAAGTAATATTAATGCCTACGCTGTACTGGTAGTTGAGATAGTCGAATAATGGGTAAGTTGATGACTTTTTGCACGTTCCGTAATGCCATTTCCAGATTCAGGCATCGTGTGCTAGTTGGCGGTTATGGCTCGCTTTAAGGTAAAACAACATCAGGTTAGATGTTGGGTATTGATGTATATATCCATACCAACCATTTAGGCTTTGCTCCTTAAAGCGCGCGATTGTTCGACACCGTTTTGTCATGGCCACTATGGCTGTCACAACATCACGTCACACTCATCAGACAGTAAGTAGAACGTCACATATGTTACGTGCCACACATCAAGTTAAAGATGTTTTATAGTTGGTGTCATGTCAATGATGTACCAATTCTAGTGGTGAAAGTGTACCAGCAATATCAGTTATGGTGTTACGTGATGTACGATTGGCATTGCAAAAATCAATAAGAGAATTGGGGTCATTTGTTTCCGAAATAATACCTTTGCGTGAGTTGTGGCTTAATGTTAGTGCACAAGACTCACTGTCATTAATACTTGTTTAATTTTTGTAAACATGGAGTTACGAGTCTGCTTGATTTGTTATTTTGTAATGGGCATAAGGTAACTCTCTAGTTTTGATGATTAAAACGATGGTAGGTTCATTTGGATAACGTCTATATTCATCCCTTCTTTGATAACTTCAATATAATCATATCCGTATGGAAAGAAGTGAATTTCATTGATTTTCTTCTATTCCACAAACGTCTCCATGAGAATTATATTTGTTTAGACATTATAGGTTTTTTTGGATAACGTCTATATTCATCCCTATTCCCGCTTTGATAACTTGAATATAATCATATCCGTCTGGAAAAAAGGAGTGAATGTCATTTGTTTTCTTCTTTTCCACCAACATCTCCACGAGAAACATTTTTTATTAGACTTTGTATTTAGATAACCTCACAGTGAGTACAGTTGATATTGGCTTTGGGGAATCTATCTCACAGTTAAAGAAAAGACTAAATACCCGATCATTCGTTTTCTTTAGGAGATAGTAACAAATTGTAGTTATTGACCAGTGTGTTCACACGTTACTTTTTCAAGCCAAATAATACGAAACTGCTAGTTATTTTGCGACGCGCATTTGCATATTCGGATTGGTCACTATTTTACGAGAAATCTGATTGAGTTAGTGAATATGATAGAAAAGGAAACATTCATTTTTGGTCACTTGACATGTAGAAGCATCCTTCCGAGGCGTTAACGGGCAACTGTACAAATCACGCTCTAGTTTAGCTGAGACGAGCGATTAACGATGCTCTTCAAAAATCTAGTTCACGGCAATGTTGGCGATTTGGTTGTGATATTTCGAGACACAGTTGCATTTTTGCCTCTTTTATTTGTAACGAGTTAACGAGATTCTTTTTATTATTGAAGTGTTTCTCGTTTATAAATGTAATGTAAAGCGAAGATTGTTACAGTTGTTCGCTGAAAATATGTTATAGTTTATTCCTCTGGATTGTTCCTACCCCATAGCGCCAGCTTGTCAGATTCCAACAACAGAGGTAATGATGTCCAGGCTCAAATACGACAAAAGCTTCGGGGATTCAGCCCTGTTAAGCGACGCGTAGATTCAAATGCACAGGATAACAAAAGATCAAAGCAGCGGACCAGGATAAGTCAGGTAAGTCTGAAGGTACACCTTAATCTCTAGATACTTAGATTTACTACTTTAAAATCAAAGAATTTGCCTGCATTTGTTTTAATTTATGAGGTATGGCTGACATGACAAGGTATTATTGTAATATCCCGTGCGTCATCTATTGCGGGAGGCAGCCAGTGCGACCAAAGCCACCGAAGAATAATTAACGTCAGAAATTTACTAGCCGTCATGTGAGAAAACTATCAGCACCTGTTCCCCTTCAGACAGCGTGTTGAACGAATACGGTGTAGATGATAATAAAAATTGCTTCATATCATGCTGGTATTCATGTCGATAATTAGTCATATATTTGCTTTTTTAGATCATGTCTGGGGGTTCATATCGCTCAAAGAGAGAACTTTTCACGAAACTATTCGTATTGAACAAAGGCCTCCCAGTGGATGAGCAACTTATTGCTGGTGAGTTGTTTACTTGTTTTCCTGCCAAATAATTAATTTTGTGCGAATAGTAATAAGTGGTTCAGTTACCACCCAGAAATACAGACTTGTACTTCTTGCTCTAAAAGGTAGTGGGTATTTTGGCTTTATGGGCATAGCAAGAGTAATAACAGTGAAGATGTTGTAAAACGCGACAAGTTTGTAATGTTGGGGAAACAAGAGTTAAGGGAGGGACGACTGAAACCTTACTTACGACTTCTGGAGTCTATCTCTATATTCATTGCCACTTCTGGTTTCATATTCTTTCTGCCAATTGACGTTACGTTCAACCACGTAATTAAGGGTATCTATTCATCGTACCAGCAGCCTTTTCCTTTTAAATATTTTATTCGTTGTTTGTGATAGGTGATAGCTCCTTTATCTCTATGATATAGTGGATAGGTGTGTTGCTCCTAAGAGCTGATAGAACATTTTACTGCCAGACCTTTTGTACTAGTTATTATCACGGGTAAGTGGAGGACCTCGACGAGGTTGGTGATGATGTCAGGTCTGCACTAAAAGTACATAACCTTGTGAGTAATGCCCGTAAGCAAAAGATCTACTCTACTGAGCTTTCAACGTTTCAAAGTCTAAAACATGTTTGTGGTTATGATTGTAGAATACATGTAACCACTCATATGTGCGTCTGTCATATGTTTCCCTCGTCCGGGAATGAGAAGGTAAAATAAAAGACAATGGGCCCAAACTTAAATATCAGTGGTGAGGCATTGGATATGCCTATAGGGGCACTATATAAATGCTGTCTACTGTAATTATCTCTTCTTAAACTGTTTAATTGGATACTACCATCTGCGGTTCTGTTTCTGAGTGACTTGATTCGACAGCACCTTTCTTCCCGAGGCTTCTCGCTATATCTGCTTCACTCCATATCTTACTCACCACCAAAACAAAACAATATTTGATATGATTGGTACTCTGCCATTAATATTTCATATCAAGTTCACTTCACTTCTATCACCCCCAGCTTGTCTGAGTGCCAACCAGCTGAGGCTTTCACTTAGTGTAATTATAGTTCTTTTTCTCAAAAGCGTCCTGTTAAGGAGACTTAAGATGAAATCCAATTCTAAAATGGTGCATGTGGTTACTCATTTTCAAATCCAACTATTAAATGGTTTTTAACATTTTGTACGAAGTTGATGGCTTAATGTGACGAACCCGCTTTTCCCCTTAGCTATTGCTATTGAAAATTTTCAAGGATCGTTCGGTTTGATTAATTCGTTTGTTTCTTTTCTCGCCTGTAGACTTTTCTTGTGCTTTGCAAAGGGATATTCTTGTACACGGGAGGTTGTACCTATCACAAAATTGGATGTGTTTTTACGCTAATATCATTGGCTGGGAGACAGTGGTACGTTCTTGCAACCTTGTAAACCTTGTAGAGCCCTTGGATTTTCAACATAGCTATTTATGCAAGGAACTGTGCCTTTTTACAGTGCTAAAGAAATGTTTTGACGGTCAGAAGATTTCCCATGTACATAACATGTTAAGAACTCGCTGTAATAATGAGTTGGCTTTTTGGGGGGGTGGGGTGGGGTGGGGGACAATGTCTTGTTATACACTGTTAAAGAAGGTTTCAGCTTCACCCCTTTTGTCCATGTGTGCTAAGTATGGAACTTGTGATAAGATCGTTGATGATACAACACGCAACAATTTCATGAAATCAAAATCATTATCATTTGCTGCTTACCTGTCACGTCTAATATTTTAAAGTTAGTGCGAGTGTTTAAACTAAGACTTATTAGAGGGGATAAAATATTTTGTAACGGAAATCCCAAGCCTATAGTACAGGTGATTGTCTGGCGAAAGCCTTGGTATGGTGCTGGAATCCGAATTGTAACTTATTCATCTTCTGTCGCAACTTTTAAAATCTAACTACAAGAAATTTCATCAATGCCTAAGGAGTTATTAACAAAGGATATTCCAAGCCGGAGTAAGGATGAAATTCGGCAGACCCGGACAAACTCATATACCGGGGAGGAAGGGGTATATGAGTTTGCTCAGATTTGGTTCAGATTTGCTCAACAAGGTGTTTTATTTTATTTTATGGTAAAATTTGAACAGTTCAGGTCCTCCAGATTCTTTTCGGAAATCATTTTATCGTCTTTGTTATAGTTTATAATAATCGTTTCTTTGATGATTGCAACAGATGCTGAGTAATGGATATTTGGCCTTAAACCTTTCAGATTCACCTCTGCAAGCCGTGACTGCTCTGTCGAAAGTTGCAGGGCAAAAGTAATTATTATGATGGGCAGCTTTTGGCAAGAAATATTGGATGTCGAGAAGAAGGGAGAAAAGGGTTGAAAATCCAACTATTTTCTGGATGTTGGGAAGGTCTCCATATGTTTCTCTTGTGCTGCACTCTCGTATTTTGCATGGATCGTCCCTGAATTCCACTATGTTCACATGTGAGATGTCGTGAAAGCAAGGTGTAGAAAAACCCATTTTCTGTTGAATGTGAATAGGGAAATGTAGTATCTACCATGACTTTCAAACTATCCGGTTTTTGACAGATAGCTTTTTTATCCAATTTTTGTGTCGGAATAAAGCGTCGGAATCGGATATCGACAATTTGATTGTACAATTCCAGTTGTAGTATCTGCCTCTCTTTTAATAAAATGACTTGCACAGTGATAATTGAGATAACTCGATACCATGCTTACGCTAGGTTTCCTGTTCAACGCCTGACAAAGCAATTTCTGAAAACTTTGCTTGCAATACATGATTCACATTAGGTAGACAGATAAAAAAGAGCGATTTTTATCATTTCAGTAAACTTTCGCCCGATATAAATATACTTTATCATCAAGATTTGTTCTCCAATATTTCTTGTGACTATCTTATTGTGATTTAATTGACACATTGTGAAGGAGTGTTACAAATCCCAATCTCCGTAAAAACCAAAAGTATAAAGACACAAGTTACCGCTTCCCCCTTTCAGCCTGTAACTGTATCCTACACGCCGGCTGTATACAACAATGACTGAATGTAGTAAGACCAAAGTCGGGAAAGTAAGACCACGTACAGTGGAGAAAGATCAAATTTTAGCTTGACACTTCGATCCTACACTGGTCGGGCACGACATTCAGGGAGCACATCTGATTTTTCTTTGTGACTTCGGTCGGCCAGTTCTGTTGCAGGACCATTTACGAGGTATGCGCTCCTACAGATCTTGCATAAAATTCATATGCGTTGGGCAGTAGATGCTAAAGCTATTAGGCACCAAAAATTTCAGTGTATTACAAATTTGATGATCGGTGCGCCACAAAGGAAACTGTACGGGTATTGTAATCCTTACCTACAATTTAACAACTTAGGTCACAATCAACTGGTCGGACATTACAGCTATTACAAAAGAAAAAACAGCAAGGGTGATACCTAATGCAATTCAAGTCAACACCAGTACAGATAAGGTGAGTTACTGGCATTACCTGCACTTGAAACCTTTGTATAGGTTTATATTTAGTGTTTCTTATTTAGCATGTCATTATACATGTATATAATAAGAAATAACTAAATGTTGGTAAAGGAATAAGTAGCGAATAAGTACGGTAAAAGTGTTACGCCTCAGATTGTCGTCTACATGAATAATGAATTCCCGTCCCTCATACGTTGCTATTATTTTCTGTACTGCAAAAGAGCTACTAAGAGCCCCCCTCAGCAAAGAAACTCTTTAACGTACTTTTACAAATAGTTATTGATCGATAGAATTGAAGAAGCTATAGGATTTGATGTGATGGTCGGCTATGTTGTTGTGAATCCCTTACAATGGGTGGTTGCAGCCTAATCGTACAGAGTAGTGCCCAGACCACAGAGATGGCACAGGAAACCCACCAAAAGTCCCCGTAACTTTCAAACAGGTTTTCCCCAGAGTATCGCTTAGTGGCTTCCATAGGATCTATATTAAGATCGCCACCGGACGTTTTGTATCGTTCTTCGGATTTACTTGGTACTTTATATAATATCATCCTATGGACTCACGATGTGTGCTCAAAGGTCGTAGCAGCTTTCCTCTCCTATATATGATCTATGCCATATTTATTTACAATCATTATTATTTATTCCATCGATCTGACATGCAGTCAAAGCTAAGTGGATGTTAAGTTGTAACGCGAAGTAAAGCCGAATGACCTTTATCCCATTTTCTCGTTCTTCGACTGTACTCATTTCGAATCTTCTCATGTCAGTTAGTAGCTTAAAGAGGCCGAATCTCTGTAAAGTTTCTGTTGTAGCATATACGTAGGATAGATGTACTAAGACGCATTGGATCTTACATTTACTTGCTAAATTAGATCTTTTTCCTCGTTTCGTTTTAGTATTTCCTGACATCGTTTGTGTCAAGAGAAAATTCCTATCGTTCCCTTTTCCGAATCTGGCAGAATTCATTAATGGGACAGGTATTTGTAAATGTTAACCATATTTACCGTTTGATGTAAACTAAAACATTTAAGTTACAATTATTTTTTCACACTGATGAGTCACCACCTGTTAAGACTACACACGAGTTGCTGAAGACTTCCAATGTCGATCCCAGTGGTTATCGAGGCCCACTGGTTTTTAGACTGCCGTTGCCTCATTTCTTGTTCCTGATCTTACTGCCAATATTTTTGTCAGTTGTTTAGATAAATAAAGAATTAGCCGGTTGTGGCCTATACCTTGTCTTCTTATCGGGGGTACGATGAAAGATTGCTGAGGTATGTTTTGACCTGTCATCAAGGCTGTGACTTTCGTTTTATACAATGAAGGATGAATTCTAAACTAGCTGTGAACGTCGAATAGGCAACCAAAGAAAAATTATCCGCCGACCGCACCTCTCACCCCCACCATTCTCCGGGTTATCAGAACTGACTAGGAGTTAAAATAGCAACATGTAATTGATCAAACTTAGGGTTTTGTTACGCTTCACTTGATGACGAAGAGAGTTACAAGGATTCCATTTAGGACTCACCTCGCTTTAGTGTCCCCAGTCTAATGGAAGAAGGAGTGAGGAGCTAAGTTTTCCCTCTGTTATTAGCTGACATGTAGTGACTTACCATCGACAATGCTACATACGGACACGTGGACTCTAACTGTGGCGGCAAGGTGATGTCTGTAATTGCTCGGACATGGGCGAATGCAGCTCATATTCCTAATTTGCTATAAACTCAATAATTTTCAGTTGGGTACATGCACAAAGTTTTTCCTACAATATCACAGAACTATTTTGTGTTTAAGTCTTAGCGTTATGACCATGTTCCACGTGACTTCGTCCGTCTCGAGTTTCATTCACTTGTTAAGTCAAAAGGGCGTGATTGTTGCTAGTTGTTTGATAAGCATGGGAGCTCTTTCCTCGTTTACGGCATGCAGTATTTGATAAACAATCTGCCCACAAAGCTTAGATTTAGAGCAACAAGATCATATACTATAAATGATATTGTACTAAAACAAGGTACTAAACTATCAATTGCAGTATTGTTTGTTTAATAGTACGATAAGTAACAATAACATGGTGAATTATGGCTGTCTATATTTTTTTCCAGGTGCAGCTAAGAGTGATTCCTCTTAGTTATCTCATTATTTATTATTGTTATTATTGTTAGTACTTATAATTGTTACTATTGTTAGTATTTATTATTTTTATTATTTATTATTGATAGTGTTATCAATATAGCGATTTTGAGTAGATAGGTATAGTCTGCGACAAAGGGTCAGCATGATATGTTTGAAAAAGGTTTAAAACTAGCTTTGAGATGTGGTTTTTCTTTAATGCTAATAGTTTACTATGCATAAGAAGCCAAAAATTGCATTCTG
The DNA here is from genome assembly GCA_010016065.2 of Carybdea cf. marsupialis auct. non (Linnaeus, 1758). Taxonomy (NCBI): domain Eukaryota; kingdom Metazoa; phylum Cnidaria; class Cubozoa; order Carybdeida; family Carybdeidae; genus Carybdea; species Carybdea cf. marsupialis auct. non (Linnaeus, 1758). Next base: position 11,435 of record JAAAKL020006070.1, read on the forward strand.
ACAAGGAATTTTAAACAACGAGGCCACATACATGCCAAATCCAAGAGGCGACTTGGACACCAAGGGTCTGTATCGTGTTGAGAAAGTATACCCTTGTGCGTCTCGAATGGAAGGGAGGATGGAATAATAGAGGATGGATTGGGAACCGTTTAAAGTTGTAACAAAAACGGGGAGCTTAGAATAGTAGGGAGGGGGGGTTACCTAAAATGTAATGATGAAATAAACACTGCAATTACGCAAGATATTAACAGACACTTATCTTAGATTTGAAAAGATAATCAACTGTAAGATATATTTGAAAGAAAGGGTATTTCCCTTCCCCTCAAACATACAATCAGAAATCTCGAAAATCTACCGCTTCTTCGTAAACGATCATGTAAGCATTCTGAGACGTTTTTGAGATGTTTATAGATTATTACTATATTTATCTGGGAATTCGAGGACGATAACGGTTATAAATATTTCTCCTACGCATAAGAATATCATGTAGAACTCACAATGATACACCCTTTCTTTTACGTTTCAGTATGTTCTTCAAAATTATGTGTTCTCGAGTGTGCGTGTTGTAAAGAGCGACGGGTGTTTGATATAAACATTGTGCGTCGTTGTCTTACGAATTTGAAATGTACAAGCAGAAAGCAGACTATTGCCTGGTATCATTTTGACATTGTCGCGCTCACAAGTTGACATTCTTTCGTCATGCTTCTTTCGTGTAGGATAAGGAAATTGATACGCCAGATTAGTGTTGGTTTAAAAGTGTTGACTCAATATTACAGTTAGATGCCGCTATTGTGACTGTTCTTATGATGTGATTTGTCGTATTTGAAGTCGATTTTCAGCTGTAGATGCTGCGGTTAATTAACTCCAAAGACGTCGTTGTACGTTTTGTAGTAGGATAACCGCCAGGTACCATATTCAGTATCGTGATTTGATTCCATTCTTATTCGCTTTTTCGATGTTAAAGCCGAATTCACCGCAACACCTTCGTAACTTGTGCAAACCATATACGGGGCAAAGGAGACCACGAGATGAAATTGATTCGCATCCCAGTAACGATCACGATGAGGCAGAAGAGACTGGTGATGAGGCAACCGAGAATGATACGGGCCAGGAAGATGACCATTCATACACAGCTAGTGAACTGTCGCAAGAAATAGGGCAAGATCAGGTAATTTACTAACCATATTGAACGCTAGCGAGTACTTGGTCATTGTTTTAAAAAGTCATAAGTTACTCGGTGTTTTGTGATTTTAAGGACTTTTACAATGTATCGAGCTCGCAAAAGGTGAGCTATTAACTTTATTCATTGTACTTAGTCATGTCAATGTGTTTTGTATTTCGTATCTTTAGACCTGAGCTTCTAGCGTATGTTTTGTACGAACCAGTTTATTCATCATTGTCAAAGTTATGTAATAAAGTTTGTGTATATTAGATTGATATTAGCGCGTTAGTTTCGGTTTTTCAGTACCGTTAGTACATGAGGATACACTGGACATTCAGCAGCTGTTGTACGCCGTAATTGTATGATTCTGTTCTTAAAGGTAGTTTTAGGTGATGTGAATTGTTTAGAAGGGCTGATGGTAACATTCGTTAGGAACATTTTGTGTTAGTTAGCTTCATTTGGTGATATTGCACCAGTCGTTATCGTTTTTAAGAGCTATTTAAAAATTCGCAAGCTCTGCCATGTTTCATCGAGTTTTATTTGAGTGTATAGGGAGATGCTTTGTACGAAAGAAATTCAGGCAGGAGTCACATTTCCTTGCTAAACCAGCGTGGAAATTGAAATAGGTTATCATCTTTTATACACACACGTAGGGCATTTAGGTTTTATTTAAAATCTGGTGTCAAAGCCCAATTTAATATTTAAAGTAGTAAATGTGTTCACTTTCAGTGTGATTTAAAAGTAAACATTATTTTTAAATCTTGCCATGCATCTATATTTCAGTACCACTTATGTTTCGGTAAAGACAGCACAAAAAGTTACTTCTCAAAACATTCCCCATCGTTTTGATATTATTCATTCAGTTCAAAAAGATACTCAATTGACATGACTATAAAGAGGAATTGTGTGTTGTATTTTACCGTGCAGGCGGATTTACAGCGTTTGCAAATGGCTTCTGAAATTTGATAACTTAAAGAAGTCATTCCAAATATTCATTTACTTTCGATGTTTGCACAGCTTTGGACGGGATGATGTTTTTAAAATAGGCGTTACAGTTTTGACATTTCTTTACTGTTTATGGTTGGATAAGCAGAGACAAAAGCTCCTTTTCAACAGCTTTGATGGGATCAACTTTCAATTCATACAGCTGTTACGATCCACCGCGTTTAATAAGAGGCTTTGATTTGGAGCTCAGTCAATACAAAATATTAGCGAAACACTAACACTAACTTCTATTTTGGATAATAAGTACAATCTTTGTTGCCATAAAGAGGGTATTAGCACAGTTGTAGAGGTATTGTAGAAGTATTGCTTTTTTCCCCAGTGCTTGTCATGTGTTTTAGAAGTATTGGGGACGTTCTGTCTGTCTGTCTGTCTGTTCACTTTCTCTTTATTACTGGCCGTTATAAATTTTGTTTCCCGTCATAGTTTGGATTTCAGCAATTTTTGTCGAATGGAGCATGGCTATGCCGGTGCTAAGTTTGACCTTTATTAAATTAAAGAAGCTCTAGGAGGCGCATTATCTGCCCCAAGACCACTCTAGCCTGTTTGTTTATTTGACCAGAAGTTGCTACTTTGTGACATTGCATTTACCTCTTAAATTTCGATCTGGACAAACGCAGTAGAATGAAGAAAAAGGAGAGAGAATTTAGTAGATTTGTCTTGTCTATCAACCAAAAATATCAGTTTCAGCTGTCAGCTTTCAGGAGATATTTTGATACCTAGTTATTTACCTATTTGAAAGCAGCCCGAGATATTATCACTTAGGGTTGCAATACACAAACAGCCGAAAACGGGAAGCGATAGAGATGGGGTTGTTTGGCTGAAGCTTTTTGCCAGACTGTGGTCACAGCAACTCGTCCGGCGTTAAGGAGGAAAACATTTCGCAAGGTAGTGATAGAAGGGAAAGGGTTAGGACGAAGTTGAATCAGTCAACGTCAACTTGTAAACATGTATTCATACAGCGTTTCTGTAATTATCTAGAATTCCGTCAATCTGATGACCATCTGAAGCTGTGTTATATACATTATTCATTGTTAACTACTCCTTTAAGTCCCAACAGAACGAAGGTTGAATAGCACTTTTTAGTAAAATTGTCACAATAACTTACCTTATTTCTAAATTTTCTTTCGTCAATATAAATCAAAGAATCCTAGAGGCGCATGAGGACGCTGCAATATGTTGTTTTCGACTCTAGCTCGGCTACAGTAAGAAAACAATCTCCGACTTTGGTAGCTGTATTTTATTCAAATCATAATTCAATTATGGTAGCGAGTAATTTTGTCAAGGGGCTGGTGTTCTATAACAACATTGCAGATATATGTATATGAGCATTTCTCTATTGAATGATTAGGGAACTATGGAAGGTCAAGACCCAGTTCTTGGAACCAAAGTGTCTGTAATCCCACCGTCACCCACGGCTTCAGATACGCCAGGTAACGAAAATCCACTTGAAAGATCAACTGATGGCTCTCATTCTCCTAGCCGAGCCGATATAGACATTGTTAAGGAAGATAATACGGTAATTCCTCCACGACCAATTTCTCCTTTTGCACGACGTGCAGAGCATTTGATGAATATGGCAAGGCGCAAAAGGAGACCAAAACTGAAGCCAACTCAACGAACCATAGTACAGATAACGCCGATATCATTACCAGTGCCAGATGCTGATGCAGGAGAAAGCACAGAAATGGAAGAGGAGGGAAGCATATCATCAGATGAGGACCAAGGTGCGGTTGTATTTTCGAGTTGGTACTGCCTTGTTACGTGAATTGAAAGGTTTATTATAGGAGCTTTTTGAGTTCGTCAACGTCATCGAGAAAGAAAATCATGTCTTCAATTCGGATGTTTTTCTGCCGTCAAGTTGATCGTTTCTTGTGTACGTCATGAAAGTTTGATATGATTTAACGTATCACAAGTTTCAAACAGTAAAGATATGATAAGGTATTTTCGTAGCTTTGGAGCTGTAGTACAGTATCTGATATTGTTGATTATTGGTACGACTTTATAAGTAAAAAGAGGATGGACCATTCAGATTGAGGCTGGTCTGCAGCTTTTGTCTCGCAACTAGGTAAACAGTACATTTGGGGGCAGTGATGGTCATGACATTTACCAAGAAGGATATTTACGGTTCATTTACTTGCCACCCATATATGATTATTTGAACATCTGCCTTCTGATATTTGTCGTGGAGGCAGGTGCACCGTAGGTACCGCTTTTCGGCTTTTTCGGCAAGGATCAGGTGCAGCATATGTTCCTAATATGGAACTAAGTGTAAAAAGAAAAGAATAGTCGTACGAAGCTTGATGGCAACCGCCTGGTAGGCAAAATTTACGGATTCTTGCGGATTCTTCAACTATCTTTATTTATTTGTTATGATGGGTTTATGTAGGAGAGTTTCCATCTCAGTCGCACTGCTTATCTAGTGCCCCTAATTAAGACACAGCCACTGGTAATTATCACCAGTTGTATTTACCATTAAGTGTGTTAGTAACAGTTAACGTGACGCCCTAATACCCAGTCAGGCACTATCCACCTCACTGTACCACATCCGTTAACCGGTTGCGCCTCTATTTCATATTTAATTCAATCAGGTATATCTCTGCCCCGGTTCCAACAATAAGATAAAGTGGAAGAGCCAGCCTCAGTTGTGCTGTCATAGAGTAGAGCATTGTAATGAGCCAATGAAGAATTTTGAGGAGCCCGGCGTGGAATTTGACAAACCAGTAAAGAAACTTGATAAGCCAATGAATTCATTTTAGGAGGCAGTGAAGGAGTTTGAGAAGGCACTATAGGAATATGTGGGGTATTTTCGGAGAATTTTTAGATTAAAAATGGATCGGCAGATTTTGATTATAAAGCATGGTGCATTGCAGGAAAGTTGCCATTCTTGCGACACTTGTTGATTGATTAATAGCAGAAATCACTACTGATTTGTGAGCCATCATGGTCAAAACGATTTACTCAGTGAACGTTGATGTTTGTCTTTGATGATAGTCCTTTGAAAGCAAGCTATTATTTTATTATTTGTGGTTATGCTGTAAAGAAAGTTAGATGCATTTTTGCACGAGTGTTAAGAAATGCAAAGATAATCATGAATCATAGAATTGTAATTGATATGCACATTTTGTGATATCTATCTATTGTTTGTTTACATTAAAAGTAATATCCAATTGTCTGCAATAAAATTTTTTTGCGTTTGGAGGAGGGATTAAAAGATTTAAATGTTTTTATGATGAACAGTGACAAAATGGTTTGAAACTACTGATGTACGAGGGAGCCTGTAATTGCAGTAACGTCACGCTTGTTGAGTAGCGAATGTAGTCGTTACCGTTTTCTGCCTCCCAGTCAAGCCCACCCACAAAATAATATGGTCCCTACTGGAGAAAAGAAGGTAACTTTCCCAAAGCTGCAACCTTGAACCAATGTCATGTTGGCTCAAATACATTTTTCTGACTGGGTCCCTAAGTGCTTCCCATGAGACACTCACCCAACGCTTTAATCTTAAGATCCTTGTTTCGTAATTATATTGTATGTGTGCAACCAAAAGAAGAATGGCTACAAGGTAATTAAAATATGATCTTTATTTTCCTCAAAGGTGATGTTCTCTGCCCGTGTCATAATAGCCACTCGGGAAAGGAGTATATCGTCGAAGTAAGTGTACACTAGAGTCATTTTCATGACCTATCATTCAGAGGCTATGTTATGGGCTGTTAATACGTAGGGTTTTTGACAATGTAGCTTTCGGTAAGAAAAAGGGGCTTTATTCGGTCATGGGCGTTCCGTAAATATCTGCGTTTAGATAGTATAATAGAAACGACCCCAAGCCATAGTACTGCTTACAAGAGTTTTTAGATGAAAATATGTTTTAAGGTTCACTTACGGGACGATGTGTTCGTTCATGATGACCAGTTACTTCATGCCCAGTACATTTTTGATCCGTTGCCTCTTTACAATTTTTTTTCATTTAGGCAATGATCCAATTTAGCAATGAGAACAGTAAAATACGTAAAAGACATGACAGGCGAGACTTTGTAATCAACAAAATCCGTCATATTCTCTTATTTCCCTCATTTAGCACCCTTACCCAGGCAATTAGCTAGTCGTTTAGGCTTAATAGCAGTATCAACTATACAGGGGCTTAAACGAGAATTTGCAAGTACACGTGTTAAAAGGGCGATGTTGTGTCTATATGGAAGACGGTAGATACAGTGAAACTTACCTTCTTCCTTGCAGGACTACAATTTCGACGTGGATGCTCTGTATGAGCACTTGTTTTCAAAAGATTCAGACCTCATGAAAGGTGTTCATAAAGAAAGCAAAATGTATGGTAAGTAGAATAAGTGAATATTAGTATAGTATACATATTTTGACTTCTGTGTGTGAAGATGAGACAAGTATGGAGTTGTTTGCATATGATATTGCACATGGCTAGTGAGCTCTCTCGATATCGCTGACTAAGACGCTGGACTAGGAAGATAGTGAGCTGTGAAATATGATGTTGAATCATGACCGATGGAAGAAAATATTACGGTTGTGTTAATTTATCAGTCCGATGCGCATAAATGCGTTTGTGAGTTTGTAGGTTCTAAATGTAACTGTTGGTATGCTTGGTGCGTTTCTTTGAACCCCATGCTCGTGTAATTCCGACAAATTTTTTCCGCTTGCAATGTTCTTCGGGATACCGTCAATTTATGTAAGTATCCATCTTCGCCCAATCATAGTTTTTGTTAGAGCCACGTCCCCCTTTTCCCTGTAGCCACGTATCTGCTTTCACCCTAGCGCCACGTACCTGCTTTCACCCTAGAGCCACGTACCTGATTTCACCCTAGAGCCACGTACCTGATTTCACCCT